>BMAO01008044.1:0-200253 GCA_019973975.1 Trichonephila clavata | reverse complement strand
CGATAACGAGTTATATTCTTATATAGTTTTAATTAATTGGGAAGAATTCTGATTTTTTTAATTACGTCATTGGAAGCAAATTTTAGTCTTGATGAAGGGAACCGACTTTTTTTGGAAAAATGGAACTTAACGTTAGTCAGAGCTATTTTCGTTTCAATAAATGTTTTTCATTATTTTAAAACTAATTTTTAAAAAAAGTATATTTACTAGGGGTGCCATTTATGATTGATTTTAATTTCTATGTGCAGACTTAGACTTATAAAAATTCATAGAGAAATCTCCCCCAGAATGTGAGTAACAGCCATAAAATATTTCTATTTCTGCGGACGTTTTTCTAAAAATATAATGGATGGTCAGAGTTTTCTCAACGATTCACCTTTTAAATTGTTATTATTTCAAAGATTAAATAAAAAGCCTTAAGTCACAAGTAAGTTCAATTTTTTTTTTCATCTTTTTTCCCCCAAAGAAATGAATTATAGCCTTTTAAACATGAAAGTGAATTATACAAATACAAGACATAAAATTCAAGTTATGAATAATTTACTTTTTCAACAATTCTAGAGAAAATAATTATGAGAAGGTTAATGAGTGTTATGCATGCAGAAGGTCTAGTCAAGGCAGAATCTATTGTAGAATTTTAAAATCTCATGAATCTAAATCTATTCATTTTCTTATCTCTTGCATTATTATCGCAATTTCTAAAGAAAATCATATTTCGAAACAATCAGATACCTTATTGAATTTTTCATTTCCAAAATATATTTATTCACAGTTGTTTTAGTTTATAGTTTTATATTATAAAGAGAGATATAAACAGCATTTTTATTCCCTTTTCATTATTTTTCCTTTTATGGTATATTATAGTTTTTTTAAAAGTGATTATTAAAAAAAAATTCTATTTATATGAGTGAGTTAGTGAATAGTATAAGAAAATTCATTCCGCTCCCTCAAGAGCACGTGTAGACAAAAAAAAATACGGAATTAACCACTCATAACAAATGCAGAATTCTTAACAATCGAAACAGGGAAACATCAACATAGAAAATCGGGAAAAGGTGACTGTAAATTGATTTCTTAAGCTTCAAACTTTTTCATTACATTTTTTTCAAACTTAAGCTTCGAACGGAACCCTTAGAACTATGGGGTGATTTCGAGGACCCCATTCCTAGAATATTTCTTTAAATAATATTTAAAGTAGATCAACAAGTAAAATAGGTACTTTACGAAAAAAACCATTTTTAAAAATCTGTATTGTTTATTAAAATTTAACATAATTTACTCACACATTAATAATATTAATTTGTGATATTTCCAAGTGTCACCTATACCATGCATTAAATTTAATACTTGGATATGCATTTTTTCCCCTACACAAGCTGTAGAAGTCTAGCCCCATTGAAGTTATATGCATTTTATATTATGATTTTATAATTCGTTTTTATATTTTTTGCCACTCATCGTTGAGAAATGTTTTGCATTTAAATTCATTGTTCTGAATGGCATTAAAATGTTTATATCTGTGTGAAAAACTCTTGTGTATTTTGTATGAATTTGCAACCTAAAATTTAAGAACTGTTCTTGCTTAAATCTAGATTTGCCATTGAATCTGTCGATAAGTTGTTCCCTCTCCTTCACTATGGGTCCCCACAATTGTATAAAGGTGTATTTTCCATTACAAAGCTATTGTACAAAACATTTCGCTAACGAGTGTAAAATTATTCCATAGTAGACAAGACAATATTATACTAGGTGTACATATAAAGAAAAATGTTTTAATATTTTCTTATATTACAATAAAATTTAAAAAGCTTTTAATGGGTGGGATGAGCTTCAGAAACTTGTGGTTTCACACACTTCTCAGAAAAAACGTGATTTCATTTTGCATGCACTTTTATATTTTCCTTTTTTTTATTGTCACTCGTGGAACTCCAGGGTTCCATGGAACACAGTCTGAAGACCACTGTCTTAAGCGGACCCAATAGAAAACTGATCAATCAAGAGTTTATTAGAGATATTAAACATTTACTTATATATATACTTTCAATATGCTTTGTTGAAATTTCTTCAATTTTTTTTGAAAAATTTTTCAGGGTTTTCGTTTTTTTATTAAATCAACTTATTTATGAGAGCACTTGTTTTCTTTCAGAACAGCACTTTTTTTCCTATTTTATATAGGTGTAAAATAATTATAGGTATTTATTATTTTTTTCTAAATAAGTTATGAGATGGAAAAATTCTTTCCAATGAAAGCTGAGAGGCTTCTCTATTTTATGTTTTAAGAAATTAAAACCAACTTCAATGACAGCTGTAATTATAGTTTACATATTTTGAATATCGATTTAAAAATTCAAATAGAATTCGCGTACACTCAATGGACAAATAAGATTTTTATGATTTCCTTAATCCATAGTTTTCTTAAAACGTTAATAAGCGTTTTTTTTTAAATATGTATAAATATCAAAAACTCAGAATATAGTTTAAAAAATATTTAATTACTTTTAAAAGTTAAATATAATGTCAACAAGGAAATTTTATAATGCTGAGAAAGGAATGTTTAAGAAAATTTCTATTCCTCTTGCAAAACATGATTAACGTTTTAATCAACGACGGAATTAGATTTATTCAAAGAACATAACCCTTTTATAAAAATAGCAGCATAGATTTAGATGTGATTGTAGATCACAGCCACAATAAAAAACTTGGTTAACTGCATTTGGATAATTTCAGTATGTAAAACAACAAAAAAAATCAAAGGGAAAAGATTTTTTTTTCTCCAAATATCCTTATTAATAAGAAATTTTTTTCTAATTATAGAACATCATACACATATGAATATAATATCGAATAGCACACCACATTGAATTCCATCATATGTGATACCAAGGAATGCATGTATCGTTGAATTTTATTTTGTAGATAGAGTGCACAAATGAGAGAAATTTACATAGCTCTGAAACAATGCTATATATCTTTAAACTTGTAAGGTATAAAAATTGATTTTTTTTTCATTTGTCGTGCAAATGTTCTTTATACTTAATACATTTAAAACGGAATATAATATAATTTTTCTATACCCATCAAATAATTTTTACGAAGTTTGAGTTCCTTTTCTGTTTAATAATAGTTATTGTTTAATAATTATTGTCTGCTTAACAATTACTATTGTGTAGACAGATAAAGTCGAAACTTTTTTTTTTACTATTCTTAACAAGAAAAATAAAATTAAGATACACACTAAATTTTTTAATATTCCTATCTTCATAAGAAAATAAAATCATTTATTGCGATTTGAAGAAAGTCAAAATTTTAAAACGTTCATGTAAAATGAAATTCGAGTAATGATTTACACAACTAATCAAATTTATTTTGCCAAAATTTAGCAAGATTTTTGAAACACTTAAAAACTACTTATTTGATCATTTACTTATTCTCCCAAAGTCTATACCTTTTGTATATCAAATTCACAAAATGTTAAAAAACTTGGAGTATTAAATGTTTGCATTACTTTTTTTTAATGTCAAAATGTTGCTCTGATGTTGATAATTGTTGAATAAACTATAGTGTATTCCCATAAGATAGATTTAATTATAAATAATTGAATATTGTCCTGTTTTTCATGAAAAGCTATTAAACATTTCTTACACTTAATAGTTAAAAGTTAAATAATACCGAAATAAAAAAAAGTTTTATTATATAAACCAGTTAAAAAATGTCAGATTCTTTTTTCAATTAATTTTCGCTTTGAAATTTGTAAGATGTGTTCTTCCCCCAACATACTTTACAGTTATCATTTGTATACGGTCAGATTAAAATATATCAACTGGTATGCTCGCAGATATTCTTCTAATCTGTACACAATGCCTCTTGAGAACTGATTAATGAGTTGTTACAGAATTTCACACAATGAAGCTTTAAAAAAATCTTGTTTGTCCCACGACTCGTCTCACGTTTCGTATGTTTTTGACTCCGAATTTGGGGCTGCATCTCAATTGGTTAAGTAGTACAACTTTTTCCCTTTAGCTTGTCTTTTCTGCATATCGGGTAGTCATTTCTAGTGACTGATTCATAATTATTACTTGGTTGTAAGGATTTCGAATATTGATTCGAATGACCCAGCTGCGTTTGGATTCCCATGTGAACTCAAACAAAGCGCGAGATCTTTACCTCGAATAACAAGAGGACGAGGCCGTCCGACAAATCTAGAGTTTAATATACACAAGAATAATCTTTTATCTCGAAGGAATAAAAGTCATTTCGTTTATTTTTTTTATAAAAATATATAAATATCAAAAGACGTTTGTAGCAAATTATACGAGGAAAATAAATACTAATTTTTTTTAAAATTAGTTCATAAACTTTAAAAGTAGAAGAGACAAAATTTTATACCAGGGTTATTAATCTGAATATTTTTTAAAAGTGAGTTTCCATAGTTTTTCTTTGATTTATTGAAAAGTGATTTTGGCTAAGTTGACTATAAACTCTTTTAAAACAGATATTTCTATGGTTTTATTTATTTATCGATTATTACGATATTTTTAATTGAAATAATAAGGCAAAAATTATAAATTTTCTTGTTTCAGTCTACTTGTTGGATACTAAACAAACTTCGTAGTTTATTCGACTTTTCAATAATGGCATTTTCCTAAATGCATTTATCTGAAGTTGGCGAGTTTAATATTACATGTTACATTAGAAGCCTAGGTGCCCCAGTAATTCAAATAACAAAGTTCGTACCAGAAAACTTACCCTATAAAAAGTATTGAAATCCTCTGCGTCAACCAAAGTTCGCTGTGTAAAACAAAGGAACCTCTGCAAACTAAACTGACATTACGCTAATGGAAATGTGGGGAGAGAGGTATATTAGTCATAAGATATTGTTTTTTTTTTCACTTGATTCAGTTCAAAGTTACAATGTCTTGGTTTGAGATCCAACAAGATGATTTTTATTTATGTTAGCCATTCTTAGAAATTTTTCCTTTATTAATACGAACAGAAATGGATAGTTCTTTCTAATGCTTGAAGAGGTCTTGAATGAAATTATTATGTGATATTTTCTCACACAGTTTGACTTGGAAATAAATAAATACGGTCTAATGGTTGAAATCCAAGATTATTGGTCATTAGATAGTCATTTTTTTTCTTCAAAAATATTGTTACATTTTGAAATCAATATCATTTTTCGATCTCAAACCCCCCTTTCATCAAAAATAATCCGACATGAATTTTTTCGACAATATTGAAAGACTCGAAAACGCTTTCTTTTTTGCTTCGAGTTATCTTCAGTAAACATTTTATTACACAGTATTCCTATCTATTTTTACTATCGATTATTCAAAATGTAACAATATTTTTGAAGAAAAAAAAATGACTATCTAATGACCAATAATCTTGGATTTCAACCATTAGACCGTATTTATTTATTTCCAAGTCAAACTGTGTGAGAAAATATCACATAATAATTTCATTCGAGACCTCTTCAAGCATTAGAAAGAACTATCCATTTCTGTTCGTATTAATAAAGGAAAAATTTCTAGAATGGCTAACATAAATAAAAATCATCTTGTTGGATCTCAAACCAAGACATTGTAACTTTGAACTGAATCAAGTGAAAAAAAAACAATATCTTATGACTAATATACCTCTCTCCCCACATTTCCATTAGCGTAATGTCAGTTTAGTTTGCAGAGGTTCCTTTGTTTTACACAGCGAACTTTGGTTGACGCAGAGGATTTCAATACTTTTTATAGGGTAAGTTTTCTGGTACGAACTTTGTTATTTGAATTACTGGGGCACCTAGGCTTCTAATGTAACATGTAATATTAAACTCGCCAACTTCAGATAAATACATTTAGGAAAATGCCATTATTGAAAAGTCGAATAAACTACGAAGTTTGTTTAGTATCCAACAAGGAGACTGAAACAAGAAAATTTATAATTTTTGCCTTATTATTTCAATTAAAAATATCGTAATAATCGATAAATAAATAAAACCATAGAAATATCTGTTTTAAAAGAGTTTATAGTCAACTTAGCCAAAATCATTTTTCAATAAATCAAAGAAAAACTATGGAAACTCACTTTTAAAAAATATTCAGATTAATAACCCTGGTATAAAATTTTGTCTCTTCTACTTTTAAAGTTTATGAACTAATTTTAAAAAAAAATTAGTATTTATTTTCCTCGTATAATTTGCTACAAACGTCTTTTGATATTTATATATTTTTATAAAAAAAATAAACGAAATGACTTTTATTCCTTCGAGATAAAAGATTATTCTTGTGTATATTAAACTCTAGATTTGTCGGACGGCCTCGTCCTCTTGTTATTCGAGGTAAAGATCTCGCGCTTTGTTTGAGTTCACATGGGAATCCAAACGCAGCTGGGTCATTCGAATCAATATTCGAAATCCTTACAACCAAGTAATAATTATGAATCAGTCACTAGAAATGACTACCCGATATGCAGAAAAGACAAGCTAAAGGGAAAAAGTTGTACTACTTAACCAATTGAGATGCAGCCCCAAATTCGGAGTCAAAAACATACGAAACGTGAGACGAGTCGTGGGACAAACAAGATTTTTTTAAAGCTTCATTGTGTGAAATTCTGTAACAACTCATTAATCAGTTCTCAAGAGGCATTGTGTACAGATTAGAAGAATATCTGCGAGCATACCAGTTGATATATTTTAATCTGACCGTATACAAATGATAACTGTAAAGTATGTTGGGGGAAGAACACATCTTACAAATTTCAAAGCGAAAATTAATTGAAAAAAGAATCTGACATTTTTTAACTGGTTTATATAATAAAACTTTTTTTTATTTCGGTATTATTTAACTTTTAACTATTAAGTGTAAGAAATGTTTAATAGCTTTTCATGAAAAACAGGACAATATTCAATTATTTATAATTAAATCTATCTTATGGGAATACACTATAGTTTATTCAACAATTATCAACATCAGAGCAACATTTTGACATTAAAAAAAAGTAATGCAAACATTTAATACTCCAAGTTTTTTAACATTTTGTGAATTTGATATACAAAAGGTATAGACTTTGGGAGAATAAGTAAATGATCAAATAAGTAGTTTTTAAGTGTTTCAAAAATCTTGCTAAATTTTGGCAAAATAAATTTGATTAGTTGTGTAAATCATTACTCGAATTTCATTTTACATGAACGTTTTAAAATTTTGACTTTCTTCAAATCGCAATAAATGATTTTATTTTCTTATGAAGATAGGAATATTAAAAAATTTAGTGTGTATCTTAATTTTATTTTTCTTGTTAAGAATAGTAAAAAAAAAGTTTCGACTTTATCTGTCTACACAATAGTAATTGTTAAGCAGACAATAATTATTAAACAATAACTATTATTAAACAGAAAAGGAACTCAAACTTCGTAAAAATTATTTGATGGGTATAGAAAAATTATATTATAATCCGTTTTAAATGTATTAAGTATAAAGAACATTTGCACGACAAATGAAAAAAAAATCAATTTTTATACCTTACAAGTTTAAAGATATATAGCATTGTTTCAGAGCTATGTAAATTTCTCTCATTTGTGCACTCTATCTACAAAATAAAATTCAACGATACATGCATTCCTTGGTATCACATATGATGGAATTAAATGTGGTGTGCTATTCGATATTATATTCATATGTGTATGATGTTCTATAATTAGAAAAAAATTTCTTATTAATAAGGATATTTGGAGAAAAAAAATCTTTTCCTTTGATTTTTTTTTGTTTTACGTACTGAAATTATCCAAATGCAGTTAACCAAGTTTTTTATTGTGGCTGTGATCTACAATCACATCTAAATCTATGCTGCTATTTTTATAAAAGGGTTATGTTCTTTGAATAAATCTAATTCCGTCGTTGATTAAAACATTAATCATGTTTTGCAAGAGGAATAGAAATTTTCTTAAACATTCCTTTCTCAGCATTATAAAATTTCCTTGTTGACATTATATTTAACTTTTAAAAGTAATTAAATATTTTTTAAACTATATTCTGAGTTTTTGATATTTATACATATTAAAAAAAAACGCTTATTAACGTTTTAAAAAAACTATGGATTAAGGAAATCATAAAAATCTTATTTGTCCATTGAGTGTACGCGAATTCTATTTGAATTTTTAAATCGATATTCAAAATATGTAAACTATAATTACAGCTGTCATTGAAGTTGGTTTTAATTTCTTAAAACATAAAATAGAGAAGCCTCTCAGCTTTCATTGGAAAGAATTTTTCCATCTCATAACTTATTTAGAAAAAAATAATAAATACCTATAATTATTTTACACCTATATAAAATAGGAAAAAAAGTGCTGTTCTGAAAGAAAACAAGTGCTCTCATAAATAAGTTGATTTAATAAAAAAACGAAAACCCTGAAAAATTTTTCAAAAAAAATTGAAGAAATTTCAACAAAGCATATTGAAAGTATATATATAAGTAAATGTTTAATATCTCTAATAAACTCTTGATTGATCAGTTTTCTATTGGGTCCGCTTAAGACAGTGGTCTTCAGACTGTGTTCCATGGAACCCTGGAGTTCCACGAGTGACAATAAAAAAAAGGAAAATATAAAAGTGCATGCAAAATGAAATCACGTTTTTTCTGAGAAGTGTGTGAAACCACAAGTTTCTGAAGCTCATCCCACCCATTAAAGCTTTTTAAATTTTATTGTAATATAAGAAAATATTAAAACATTTTTTCTTTATATGTACCACCTAGTATAATATTGTCTTGTCTACTATGGAATAATTTTACACTCGTTAGCGAAATGTTTTGTACAATAGCTTTGTAATGGAAAATACACCTTTATACAATTGTGGGGACCCATAGTGAAGGAGAGGGAACAACTTATCGACAGATTCAATGGCAAATCTAGATTTAAGCAAGAACAGTTCTTAAATTTTAGGTTGCAAATTCATACAAAATACACAAGAGTTTTTCACACAGATATAAACATTTTAATGCCATTCAGAACAATGAATTTAAATGCAAAACATTTCTCAACGTGAGTGGCAAAAAATATAAAAACGAATTATAAAATCATAATATAAAATGCATATAACTTCAATGGGGCTAGACTTCTACAGCTTGTGTAGGGGGAAAAATGCATATCCCAAGTATTAAATTTAATGCATGGTATAGGTGACACTTGAAAATATCACAAATTAATATTATTAATGTGTGAGTAAATTATGTTAAATTTTAATAAACAATACAGATTTTTAAAAATGGTTTTTTTCGTAAAGTACCTATTTTACTTGTTGATCTACTTTAAATATTATTTAAAGAAATATTCTAGGAATGGGGTCCTCGAAATCACCCCATAGTTCTAAGGGTTCCGTTCGAAGCTTAAGTTTGAAAAAAATGTAATGAAAAAGTTTGAAGCTTAAGAAATCAATTTACAGTCACCTTTTCCCGATTTTCTATGTTGATGTTTCCCTGTTTCGATTGTTAAGAATTCTGCATTTGTTATGAGTGGTTAATTCCGTATTTTTTTTGTCTACACGTGCTCTTGAGGGAGCGGAATGAATTTTCTTATACTATTCACTAACTCACTCATATAAATAGAATTTTTTTTTTAATAATCACTTTTAAAAAAACTATAATATACCATAAAAGGAAAAATAATGAAAAAGGGAATAAAAATGCTGTTTATATCTCTCTTTATAATATAAAACTATAAACTAAAACAACTGTGAATAAATATATTTTGGAAATGAAAAATTCAATAAGGTATCTGATTGTTTCGAAATATGATTTTCTTTAGAAATTGCGATAATAATGCAAGAGATAAGAAAATGAATAGATTTAGATTCATGAGATTTTAAAATTCTACAATAGATTCTGCCTTGACTAGACCTTCTGCATGCATAACACTCATTAACCTTCTCATAATTATTTTCTCTAGAATTGTTGAAAAAGTAAATTATTCATAACTTGAATTTTATGTCTTGTATTTGTATAATTCACTTTCATGTTTAAAAGGCTATAATTCATTTCTTGGGGGGAAAAAAGATGAAAAAAAAATTGAACTTACTTGTGACTTAAGGCTTTTTATTTAATCTTTGAAATAATAACAATTTAAAAGGTGAATCGTTGAGAAAACTCTGACCATCCATTATATTTTTAGAAAAACGTCCGCAGAAATAGAAATATTTTATGGCTGTTACTCACATTCTGGGGGAGATTTCTCTATGAATTTTTACAAGTCTAAGTCTGCACATAGAAATTAAAATCAATCATAAATGGCACCCCTAGTAAATATACTTTTTTTTAAAAATTAGTTTTAAAATAATGAAAAACATTTATTGAAACGAAAAATAGCTCTGACTAACGTTAAGTTCCATTTTTCCAAATTAAAGTCGGTTCCCTTCATCAAGACTAAAATTTGCTTCCAATGACGTAATTAAAAAAATCAGAATTCTTCCCAATTAATTAAAACTATATAAGAATATAACTCGTTATCGCTAAAAGTACATTTCCACTACCCATATCTTATCAGTATAGAGCCCTGAAACCCTTATCAGTCAGAAGGGCGATACCATCCTCCCGGTCCAGACGCAGGGGGTGGGATTTCCACCCCCTTTTCTTGGCCACAGCCTCTGTCCCACAACCTTATCTCTACCACCACAACCTTATCTCTACCACCCCAACCTTATCTCTACCACCGCCATCTTATCTCTACCACCGCCATCTTATCTCTACCACCGCCACCACTATGTTGAACCCCCATTTATATACTACTGGTGTGTAATCTCTTTGCCAGAAATACTAATCTTACACCGACAACATGCTTTACTACTCAGACACTCCCCCATTACGTCTACCTGCATATCTGCGCATGTGCTACCGTACATCACCTCACTTAATCTCCTGATTGGTCTTTCTGTCCGCTCTGCCTCTTCGTTCAGCTGATATGCTAATTTTTCGACTTCGTCCTTAATTTTTGCACACCAGTGTACATTGAAAGAGCTCATAGATGTCCTGACGGGGTATGTACCAGATGATAAAACTATAATTACGAGACTTCAACAAAAATATTTGACGAATATAATAATTACGACAAAAGTAAGATCTTTTACAATCATATCTTTTTGTGATACACAAGCTAATATATTATCAAAAGCTTGGTATGATAATAAAAAAAGGGATCCCGAAGAGAAGAACTGTTGCGAATTGTAGAAGCTGCAGCAGCTATTATTCGTGAAGACATTCGGTCATCTGTCGTTGAAAGCAAGTCTTATCCACCTCCAAGTAAAATGTTAGATGATGTAAATCAAGATATACCAAAAAGTTTATTGCATTTCTTACGATAAGTCATAATGAAAAACAGAAAAGGAAAAATAGCTTATTTAAAAACAAAATGCACGTCAATAAGTCATGCAATAATGGCTGCATTACGAGAACGATCATTTTCATCACAGCTACTATTAAGCCTTTCTGTGTTTCTTCATCGAAGATATGGATCTAAAAGACTTATAGAAGTGTTATATAACTTGGGTTTTGCAACTCCGTATTGTAATACTGTACAGTACGAAATTTCAGCAGTTTACCATCCACAGCCTCGTATTTTATCATCGGAATCAGGGGTGCATGTTTAATATGTTGGGGACAATGCTGATATAAATGTAAATGGGTGTTTGCTATGTACGCTACAAATACAATTTGTGACGAGATGGAGAAGTTTTGTACAATTTCTTTAGACTCTACTGAATAACACGTTGATGCTAAGGATTCAAGAGTAAAAAGAGATAATACTGATGTAAGCAAACTAGTTGAATGGCTTACATTTCATAATCCCTTTCCAAATACGCAACAATTGGTATATTTAGTTTCTGTAATAGTTGGAAATGATCAAATTAACTGTCACAAAGCCCATGAAATCGGATTACAATCAAGGGTAAAGATAACTGGTTTAAAATTTAATGAAATAAAGTTAAAACGATCCGATAAGGTTTTACCGCTTTCAATTGTCAACAAATCTGTCAAAATTAACGGTTGTAGAGTTTCAATTGATCCATTGCTACTCTTCCAAAGAATAACTGTAACAAACAGTTTGAACCTAATCTTCAAGAATATCTCCAATATGAACTAAGTCCATATCCATCAACTTTATTTGATAATGATGGCATGAGAAAAACCACGAAAGCGACATTATATGACTCCTGTAGATTTTGACCTCGATAAAAATAATGTAACATACATTATCGATGGTGGGTTTCTTTTGCATCGCATCGTATGGAGTAAAGACGATACTTTTTCAATAATTTTAGATAAATACGTAAAATATTTACAAAAACATTATGGTTCTGAAATTGTAGTTGTGTTTGATGGATACTCGAACTATAGCAAAAACATAAGCAATGGAACAGCTAAGAACTCCTGCTTTATCAAAATCGAATGATGTTTGTTTCGACAAAACAATGATAGCAACAATTAGCCAAGATAATTTTTTGTCGAATCGATGTAATAAATATTTTTTTATTAACATGTTGATTGGAAAATTAGAATCTGTTGATATCACGATAAAACAGACCAAAGATGATGCAGATGTTCTTATCGTAGAAACAGCTATTGGAGAATCGGAACATCACAGGACTGCCGTCATAGTAGGAGAAGATATTGATTTGCTCGTCATTTTAATTGGACGTACTCAAGCCCATCAAAAAGAAGTGTTCTTAAGAAAAGCTGGGAAAGGGAATGTTAAAACTCAAATATACTTTTCCAAAAATTTTGATAAATATCCTCATTGTAAAAAGCATACTTTGTTTCTGCACGCATTTAGTGGCTTTGATACAACATCTGCACTTTTTAAAAAAGGGAAAAAAACTTTCATTAGAATATTAGAGAATCTTCCGAACTTGGATCAACTAGTTCAAGTATTCCAAGAAGAAAACTGTCCTGTACAAACATTACATGAAAATGGATTACGAGTCTTGTTGGCGATATGCAATGCTCCAAAATCTGAGAACGGTATTGATAATCTACGATACACTCAATTCATCAAGTCAACAAAGCTCAACAAACCCGTGCAGTTATGCAATCTTCCACCAACAAGTGCAGCGGCTCAGCAACACATTAGCCGTGTATATTATCAAGTTCAAACTTGGCTAGGGAATGATTTAGAACCCCAGGAATGGGGTTGGATTCTGCGGAATGAATTCTTGGAACCGATTACGACAATATTACCGCCTGCTCCAGATGAATTACTCAATACCATATTTTGCAACTGCAAAAATGGTTGTGGTCCACGCTGTGGATGTAGGAAATCGGGGTTTCAATGTTCTTCAGCTCGTGGCCAGCGTAATGGGCAAGATTGCTTCAATGCTTCACGATATGAGAGCGATCTCGATGAAGATTGTACTTTTGATTCCGAAATCCTTCAAGATTTGGAGAAAAATATCCTTGACAACGAAAATAATGAGAATGAATTGCAAATTTTCGAGTGATCGAAAGACAATGAAGAATAAGAGGTAAAAAATTAACATTCATTTTCGTCTTATAATTAAAATTTTTGTAAAACCTCTATACATCCAAATTTAAATTATAATAAATGTATAAAACGATATTTCTCTCTCTCTCTCCAAGTAAAAATATAATTAAAAATTACTTACTTTATGTTTTCTACTTTAAATGTAACTAGTATATATAAAAACAGAATATAATTAAAAATACTTTAAGCATATCTGTCAACAACTTTTGAACTACACGAACAGTGTAGTTCAAAAGTTAGTTATAAAAGAAAGATATACTTGTTTAATGAAATCTATTACTTAATGTAACGTAATAATTAATAAAAAGGCCAAATGTTCATAGTTATGTATATTTTGAAGGTTAATAGACTATATACAGCGTATTATATCATGTCACTAACGGTCAACCTTGCATTCTGCTGTAGATAACTAAGCGCTGAGCATTCAGCGCCCTCTATCTCAAAAACGGTCTGAT
This sequence comes from Trichonephila clavata, assembly GCA_019973975.1. NCBI lineage: Eukaryota > Metazoa > Arthropoda > Arachnida > Araneae > Nephilidae > Trichonephila > Trichonephila clavata. The sequence goes on along the minus strand of BMAO01008044.1, from coordinate 186,279 downwards.
GTATAAAAAATTATTTCAATTGAATTATAGAAAATTTTATTCTTTACAATATTTATAATAAATGTAAATAACATTAAAACCATAAGAAACGAGATATTTGCAAAAAAACCGAATTTTTTGACCTTTGACCTTGAATATCTTAAGACTCGGACACGAGATTTTATGAGACTTTTGAGACAACTTTTAGAATGCCAAAATAAAGGTATATACGAGTTTTCAGCTTATTATCTCTCATTCCGCAGCGAAACCCTAAGATGACTGGGCTATATAGCAGTGTTGTAATTCCTCCCGCAAAAAGACTGAAGTATTATACAAGGGGTGATCAAATGAAAAGGTACGAAACGACAAAAAAATGAAATAGTTAAATATTTGCATATTCCGCCGAGGGAGAATGTAGCGAAACATCTCGGGATGCCATTGGAGACTCTGACTGGGATCGGATCATGCGCGGGTGCCCGCATGCGCAGGAGAGAGCAAAGGCTCTTATAAAAAGCGGCGTCCAAATGATGCGAGCACAGAATTACTCGAGCACAGAAAAAGCATTAACTCCGATGTGTACTGTGAGACACTCCGACGCCTACGCAGGTCCATCAAGAACAAAAGACCGGGGCTGCTCACGGAGGGTGTGGTTCTGCTCCATGATAACGCGCGTCCACACGTCTCCAGAGTCACACAAATGGAAGACAAGTTCCAATGGGAGACATTGGACCATCCGTCCTACAGTCCGGACATGTCACCCTGCGATTTCCATGTGTTTGGTCCACTGAAGAAACACCTGAAAGGAAAGCGCTTCAACTCGGACGACGTACTCAAGGACACTGTGAAGGACTGGGTCTCGTCACAGCCTCAGGAATTCTGGGAACAAGGAATCCTGCGGCTTGTTCATCAGTGGGATCGTTGTGCTCAGGCCTATGGTGTATATTTTGAAAAAAGTCTATATTTGTACCCAACGTGTCGTTTCGTACCTTTTCATTTGATCACCCCTTGTACTACGCCTGTTAAAAGCCATGCAGGATAAAAGGCACAAAACACGTATAACCATTTTCCATGTGTTGATGACATTTGAAGGCCTCGCAAGTGCAGTTCAAAAACAGGTTGTGAAAAATGAAAGGTTTATTTATACTTTTAAAAATAAAAACATGCTAAAGTGCAGTTTATTTTTTCACTGCAAATAAACAATGAGTCAATAAAAGAATTAACTAAACATCAATAATTTTTTCCCTTGCTTATATAAATTTTATTTGAATTAAGTTCGTTTCTTCTATAAACTTAGAACTAAAAAATGTATAACTCGTAAAATATCATAGATGATATTTTCACAGGTAAAGCCCAACACGTACGATCGTGCGGGTGGTACCATCTACGTTCCAGGGAAGGAGCAGAAATTTTTTAATTATTTTTTCCAGTGCCATTGAGGTCAATATAGTGTTAATAACAAGAAGAATTTAATATTTAAAAATAAAAATATTTCTGGTCTTAAACGGTTAAACAACCTCCACGTTTATTTTGTTTAAAACTTTCCCAGCAGTCAGCCACTGAAAATATTTTGAAATAAATTAGAGTTTTAAGAAACTAAAAAACACTATTTTATAGTTAATATTTTTAAAATTAATGTCATTGTGGAAAACGTGTGGGGTGCTTTTTGTAATATATTTTTACACTAACTCTGTATTTTGGAATAGAACTAGTAAGAGTGATTGAGTGAATATTAACGTCGCACTAATTAGCAACACGAGGGCTTTTGGCGACGGTCCGCGTAATTTTGAACCATGGTCAAGTGACGCGGATGACACCTGAGCTGGCACCCCCTCTCCTAACTACCACACCACACCAACGGGAAGACGTTTGAGCTCTCGACAGATTTAACGCGTGCATCGCTCCCCTCTACGCGGCGGGTTTTTAGTGGTACTGGGATCGAACTCATGACACGCTAGCCATGATCCGATGCCTAGACCACTCGGCTACCGCGGCCTAGAACTAGTAAGAAATTATACAATTATACAATTGATATACCAACGCTTTTACTACAATGACATTAATTTTCTCGTTAATGATTTATTCTCTTATATTAACAATAATTTTTTTACTTTTTAGTTCAATTAACAATAAAAGAGAGTTTTTTAGTTTTTTTTAAAAAAATAATTAATTTTTCAATTTTTAATTTAATTTAGAATAAAAGCGTGTTTTTTTTTTTTTTAGTTTTTTAAACTATCATTTATTCATTTATAAATTAAAACTCGTCATTTTTTTTTTAGAATCTGGAATAACCATTGGCATCCTATCAGTGCTTCAATACGACCTAGTTTGCAAAATATAGGATCAGCAAACTGAAGGAAGTCTGGAAAAGCTAAGTTTGAAATATTTAACGCGGAAGAAGGTGTAAAAAAAAGTAAATGATATTTTTTACTAAAAAGATCACTATTTGTATTAACCATGAGCGTTTTCGCTTTAGGGTTGCAACTTAATCTTTTAGCCAACAATTCTGGAAATAGGATCTGGAATTAGTCGTCAAATCTGAAAGTGGAAAATCGTTAATCCTGATGATCCTGATCAGGACAATGGAACAAAATTATTAAGTTATTGTACTGTCATCGGTCCTTGACAAATGTGCAAAATTTCGAATTAATTTAACTTTTTAAAGTGGGTAAAAATCGACTTCAGAGATTCCGTTCCATATAGAATAAAGTTATACAATAATAATATAAATATCATGCCTTTCTATATGGTTATTCTAATTGATGAATGTTGATTAATATATACACATGGGAACGTAAGCCATCTATAAGCCCACACACAAGTGAAATAAGAGAATAATGCTCAATACCCGGGAAAACGTCCCTTCTTTTGTCACTTGATTTCTTTTCAGGGGTGTGTTGTCACGGCCTATTGAATCAAGATACCTTTGACAAACTGCGCATTTTTGTACATGATTAATATTAAACGTGTATGTCATTGTTAGGATTTGTTAGTGATCCTGTTTCCATTTTAGGGTGGCAGATTTTAATGAATCTATAAGAAAAAGACGAGAGATGTCAAGAAAGAAAATTTTATGTAATTGAAGAAGGATTCGTCTGTTAAATTATTCCTATGTTAAAGTATTTACTGTACAAGGCTGGGTTTTTTCCCCCAGTCCTAGCCCGAATGGGATGTACTTGTGTGTTATAGGAGTAATAAACTTTGGGAGGAAGGATTTTTTTTCCTCAGCTAAGATTGATTAATTAAATTTGTGTAGGGGCAGTTAGTTAATTTGATTCTTTGCGCAAATGAACTTTGCACGAACTTGCTTTGACAAACAATCATTAACGTCAAATTTAAATGCTCATAAAAAATTTATTTCTTAAAATGTTTTTTATTTTGTAGTTTGTGACTTTTTAGAGGGATTAAGAACAATAAGAATGAAATTAAAATTACATAATGTGAAACGTATTTTTCTTTATGCTGTTTTTCTAAACATTGAACATTTTGCTAAAATTTTATAAAAATAATTTTTTTTCCCGAAAACAAGGGGTAATACATGTTAATTATTTTATAATTGTTTTTTTAACCTATTATCTCTCTGTATAAAAAAAAGTTTTTCGGGATGTTGTAATCAGTTGATTACGTACTATCGCAACAACGCCAATGTTCAAGGTAACTCGCCAAGTTTGTAACCCTCGCTCTCAGAGCAGACATTTCCCAAAGTTCGCCTTCATGATCCCCTCCCACTCCGAGAGGCTGCAACCTGATTGGCCGGCGGCCGTTTCACCTAAAGCACTTCCTAACCCCCGATTTTCAGGCAACTTGCATAGGCTCTTAAATATTTAACTTTAAATGTGCTGTCACACATCTAACTAAGATTTACAATCAATGCCTCATTAAAAATCACTTTCCTACTCCGTGGAAGCAAGCAAATGTAGTCATGCTGCAGAAACAAGGGCAAAACAACACGTTCCCACAAGGCTACAGACCCAGGGCCGCCGCGTGGGGGTGGCAAAATTGTTCACCGCACAAGGGCGCCGGGGGCAGGGGGCGCCAAAATTTAAAGTACTTATAGTTTTTTAATTTAATGTTACTTACATAAAAGTTGTTAATAAAAAACTTGCAATTTTGCATGTTTTATATTTTCTTAGCAATAAAATAAGATTTTTTTTTGAATTTTATATTTTAATTTAATTTTGTTTTCGTTTCTGCGGATTGTTTTCGTTTGTGTAAAACAAAATTTGATTTCCGATACCAACAATAAAAAAACGTTCCGTGTGGAGTTCGCGCTTTTTTTCGGAATGTGTTCAAAATCTAAGAATTTGTAACATGTAACAACAGGAATTGGGAATGATTTGTATCTGTATAAATTTTTATTCATTATATGCTGAGAAGATGTTGTGTTTCAACCTATTTGTTTTGTTTGCTTTTTGTTTGCAATAATAAAATAGGTACATTTTTAAAATTATGTAAATCGCTTGATTTTTCTTCTCCAAATCATATTTTGCTTCATGTATACTGTTCTTCAGTATACTGTTCTCGAAACTGGAAATAAAATCTTTATCGCAGCGTTTCTCAAACTGTGGGGTGCACCCTCCAGGAGGGCGTGATAGCCCTACTTGGGGGAACGAACGTACCGCGAAAAATCGAAAACAAAAGATTTAAAATAATTATCAATTTGATAAAATAATTTACAATTTAAAATAATTACAAAGAAAATGCATTCGTATATAATTAAAAATAAAATACAAATTCCCACTGATATAATACTCAACACTTGATATATATACATACTTGATTTCAAACTTCATGTCAATTGGCAAAAGTGATGTGATGACCGTTGTCCAGTGGCGTAACGTACCCCACTACCAAGCTCACTTTTCCGCTTAGGCACGCTAGGCACATGCCTAGGACGAAAAAGATTTGGGGGCGCAAAAAATTGAAGGGTGAAAAAAAGAGAAAAAAATTAAAATTACAGAGAACGCTCAGCCGCCCAGTGTTTATTAAAAAAGCCAATTATTCTCTTTCATTTTTATATCTAAATTATCAAATCTTTGTTTCACTATTTGCCAAATTATTATGTAAACCGCTTGGCTTTTCTTCCCCAAATCATATTTTGTGTCATGTATACCTTTTATTAAATTGTTCTCAAATCTCGAAATAGAATCTTTATCGCAGCGTTTCTCGAACTGTGGGGCGTGCCCCCTAAGGAGGGCGTGATAACCCTACTTGAAGTGGGGGGAAGCGCGAGCATATTACTAAAGATCGAAAATAAAATATTTAAAATAATTATCAATTTAATAAAATAATTTGCAATTTAAAATAATTACAAAGCAAAATATATTCTTATATAATAAAAAATGAAATACACATTCAAACTGATATAATACGCATGACTTATAAATGTATCAGGTCTGCACAAAGTATTTGATAATTAATTTATCAATATTCAATTAAAAACAAGTTCAGTAATTACTAGTGACCCTCTTGGGCTTGTCATATACAAAATTTATTTACAAAACTTAATATTTATCTAATTAGTGCGTTTATAATTAAAGTCGTATTGCATCGTAGTTTTACCATCAAAGCACATTATAATTGCATTCAGTACATTGTTATTGTAAGAATTGGGGCGCGATCAAAATTATGACTGAAAACTGGGTCACAAATATTGAAAGTTTGAGAAGCACTGCTTTATCATGATCTACAACACTCTTTTTTTGGTATCATGAATTTCTTTAGATTCTAAGCAGGATATCTATACACAAAGGCAGCCGAATTTACGATTTCTTCCAAATTTAAGATATGAATATAAAAGGTTGCAACACATAACTGCAATCGTCGCAATTCAGTTGAAAGTAATTTCGAATTTGTAGGGATTTCACCTATATTCTTTTCGTTGTTTGTTCAGTGTTGCGAACTTTACTTATTGAAAAGTTCTTGTTATTTTCAATATTTTCATAGACTGTTATTTGAAAATAAACTTCAAGTTCCATGAAAACTCTTACCATACATATTATTACATCTTAAAAAACCTACACAAATAGCAATTCTTTCCTAGTTACATTCTATTTTTAATAACAATATGATTCATAATAAGCTAGTTTCCTGTTTCAATATTTCGCAATCTTCTCGTATGATGTAATTTTACTGATGTAATTTTGTCCTCTCCCCCTCCTCTGCTCTTTTGCAGATATGTTTTTTTTAAAAAAATAATTATAATAATATCGTATTAAATTTTCTTGTTCATGCATATTTTTTGTATCATTTCCTGTCTATCTCGGTGGGCTATTTTGTAGCTCTAAGCCCTCCTCTGTTGGATGTGAGTTCGATCCTTCCGAATAAATTAATAGCTAGGGATTCTCCAACGACGTTTTATAGCGTAGCATTTCGTTTCTGCTTCCTTTTAACGTCAGTAAATACTCGAGCACATACAAATCGTATTAGATAAATTATAAAACTAAAATTATAGATTAAGAAAAAAGAAAGAAACCAAGTGGGGTGCGTTTAAGCGCAAACAACGCCAAGAGAGAGAAGATAGTAAGTAAAAGTTGTAGCTTTGTGTATATTTAAAATATTCCCATATTTTAATTTTTTTATACTAGAGAGAATTCAACCAAGATAGAGCCCTCATTCTTTTTTTTTTTTTTGCACCAGGGCCTTTAAATACCTTGCTACGCCACTGCCTTCAGGAAATCATTTTTTTAAAAAGAGAGAGAGAGTTGAGACGCAATTTTAAATCAGTAATTTCTTCAATTTTACTTCATTCCTTTATAACTGCAAACGATAATTATGAATTAACTTTTGATTTGTTTTGTATTTTCTCTTGAGTAAAAAAATGTACAAACATTTTTATCATATTAAAATAAAAATTTTAATACATTATTCAAAACATACATTTATTATTTGCTTTCCTTTACAAAGGAAGCAATAAAAGTAATGTCCAGCTTAATGAAATATAATTAAAAAAAATTTTTATTTTGTAAATTTTCCGTGTTACATCAGCTAATTTTAAGAATTTTCGTCTATATTTATACATATATTTCAATGGACTTTTATAGTACTTTTATGTTGATTAATATGCATCAATATTTGTTTTCTTTGTTTGAATACATCTTCCAAAAATACACTTTTCTATGCAAGAACAGTTTTATAAAGTTTAATTATTAGTGTAAACATGAAATTCCAAATAGTAGTACTTAAGGTAGTACTGGTATTGAAGTTTTTTTCACCGTTCAAAGTTTAATTCCTAGCATTGCTATTTTGACACTGATCGCACTTACATTGAGCTATAGAAATAAAAATAAATAAAAAATATCTATAATATTTCTTTATTTTTGAAGGAATGGAAAGTGTTAATGCCTGTGTGTAAAATTTGATTTAAATAATATAAAAATATTAATTGGAACATGACAGTCTTAATGCGACTGTTGCTGGGATGGGGGACCTTTTTCCTGGAAGCTCATATCAAGTAGGTGTCTGATACTTTCGATATCTTGTTTCACTAACAACTGATTCTTTCTTGAAAGTATACCGATCCCCAGTCTAGAATTCATTTTACTTTGTAAATTCTCTGAATTTTTCTTTATAAAAAAATAATAAAAATAAATGCGGTAAAATATTCTTGATTCAAATGATACTACAGAAAAACTAGCTTTCAGAAACAGAAAGATTTGCTTTCATAAGTTGATTGTAAATTAATGTTTAAAACATCTGTAAATGATAGAAAGGCTGGTCAATATGAACTTTTTTGCCTTAATTTTGTAGAATTATTCTTTGTTGAAAATTTCATTTACCTTTTTGTACAACATTTGTGATGTGATTTATATTTGCACAATTCCTCATATTCTGAATATAATATTGTTTATGTCTTTATCATACAAAGATTCAAAAATTCAAATTTATCGTAACCAGATTATTCACTGAACATTTGGTTACGGAAATACGCCCATTTGTGTTAAAATTATTCTTACTTTTTGAGAAATATATTACTCTGGAATACCCTACTCATATCGCGTAAAGCATTTGAAATTTACTTCAGATAATCGTAGATCAGATGAAGCGTATGAACATGCAATTGCCAATGAAAGTATCGTTTCTGATGATTTGGGGGTGGATACTGATTTTCCACGAAGTCGAAACAGGTTTAAAAAGAAACTATTTCAAGATGAACAAACCGACGAACCAATCAACAATCCAAGACAAAAGTTTAAGGTTGAATTTTACAATATAACATTAGACACTGCTATTTCTTCAATTTCATAAAGTCTCATCAATTAAAAGAACATTACAATTACTTCAAGGTAGTATACTATATACCTAATTTAAAAAACTGGAGTGACAATGAAATTTTAAAACATTGTGAAGAATTAGAACGAAAATTAACGGGTACTAAAAATATTAATGAAAAGGACATAGATGGATTAAATTTGTTTGAAGAAATAAAATATTTCCGATGTTTTACCAAAGAGGATATGTCACCTATTGATGTTTTAAATTATATTTATGAAAACAATCTTATCGATACATTTCCAAATATTGCACTAGCCTTACGGATTTCTTTAACCCTGCCAGTTTTGGTGGCTACTGGAGAACAAAATTTTTCAAAACTTAAAATTATAAAAAAAACTACATGCGATCTACTATGGGGCAGGAGAGATTATATCGGACTTGTCAATTATATCTATAGAGAGCGAAATTTTGGATAAATTAAATATAAAGGAATTGATACGAGCATTTGTAGCTGCTAAAGCTAGGAGAATAAATATTTGAATATATTTTCTAATTTTTATATTTTACTTAAAAAATTTTATATCATTTTTGCTTTGTTTTTTTTTTAAATTTATGAAATAATAATAATAAAAAAAACAATAAGACAAACGTGTATTAATAGTATAATTTTATAAAGCTTTTCAGTTCGAAAGTCAAATTTCGAATACTATATAAATGAGTATTTCTTATTTTATTTGTAGCACTTTATAAGAGTGCAACAGAACACGATAAAGGGGCGCCTTATTTCAACTTGAACAAGGGCGCCTAATACCTACGCAGCGGCCCTGTACAGACCAATTAGTTTATTAAACGCCACTGCTAAGATTTTTGAACGAATAATTTTAACGAGAATACAAACGCACTGCAAAGCCATAGATTGCATTCCCCCGGAACAACACGGTTTCCGGGAGGGCTATTCCACGCTACACCAATTGATACGTGTTACAAACATTATTAATGAAGGATTCGCTAGCAGATTATACACTGTCGGTGTCTTTCTTGATGTCAAGAGGGCATTCGACAAGATGTGGCATGATGGCCTCACATACAAATTAATTAAACTCAACTTCCCTGGGTATTTAATTAAAATTATACATAATTATTTACAAAATAGAACCTTTCGTGTTCGCGTAAATAATGACTATTCAAATTTTGGTGCTTGCCAAAGCGGCACGCCCCAGGGTAGTACCCTATCACCGTGTTTGTACAACATCTACACTCACGATTTTCCACACCACCCCACAGTTAGTACCTGCCTGTTCGCGGATGACTCCGCGGTGTTAGCACAGGGTTCTCAGCTCATTTACTCCTTAAAAACTATACAAAGATTCCTAGATACTTTAGAAAATTGGCTTACAGACTGGAGAATTGCAATTAATGTTGACGAATCTCAAGCAATAGTCTTCCGGAAGTGGGGGGCCATTGACCCTCCCTTCCAACTCACACTTTTTGATGACTACATACAGTGGGTTCCGGTGGTAAAGTACCTGGGCTTACACTTAGATAGTAGACTAACCTTCAGAAAACACATCGACTACCTCGCAGATAAGTTCTGGGGAAGAATTCATTTAGCTATCTCCCTGGTTGGGAGAAAGTCTCCTCTCTCCCTAGGCAATAAAGTTATACTTTACAAGCAAATTTTGCGCCCAGTGATTACTTATGCCGCCCCTGTTTGGGGAGCTGCAGCCGCCACCCACATGAAAAAAATTCAAATTGTTCAAAATAAAATACTTCGCGTCATGACTAACGCACCTTGGTACGTTAGAAACGATGTGATACACAACGATTTACACATGGAGCCGATTTCTAGTTTCATCACTAAGTTAGCCAGGAATGTTTTTAGAACCATTCAAAATCACGACAACCCCATAATAAAAGCACAAACATTATTTACGTATCCACATCCTAAATTAAAATATGTTTATGCCACCACTAAGTGGGCCTTGCCTCTTAAACCTCCCTAATTACTACATAAAACACTAATTTTATACATCTACAACATCAAATGCTCTAATGCGCCGAAACTGACTCGTGGTGAACTGTCACTGCTTCCCCGCTCATGACTGATTGTTTTCTTTTGTATGGCGATCGTTGACCTTCCTGACTTCTTCCTCCATTTGCACGCCCAGCACCACTTTTAGGTGTGTCGCTCGGATGCCTTCCGTCATTCCCCCCCCCCCGCCTACGGCGGGGTTGTTGATTTTTTATTCCTTCTCATGGTTTCACTTTTCTTCTCATACTGAGTAAAAGCGCTTCGCGCTGAGGCTCGATAATTCTAATTTTAGTTAGTTAGTAACTTGCATAGGTGAAGTTTCCACACGGAAACAGGTACTCCGGAACCCACTCTACGTATAAGTTTGCTAGCCCTATTTCGCAGTGCTTCGTTTCATTCAATGTCGCCTATATGGTTGTTATGCACATTATATTGCAGCTTTCGCAGAAAAATATCGAAGCGATTGCTTGGACTGGAATCGTTGCTTGAAAAGAAAGGTGTTGTCTCATACGAAGCTTTATTAACAACAACGGAACTAAATACTCAACTTTCTAAGAAGCTCAAGTTTATCAAAATCTGAGGACTTTATCAATGCAGCGTTGGACAATGCAGCTTCAGGGATGAATTTAACTGAAGAGGGGCGCCAAGAAAGAATCTTGCGGAAAAAAGAACAAATAAAGGGATTATAGCCTTTGTCGCTCCACAAACCACAAAAATAATAACTGTAACTGTAGAACAAATAAATAGAACTATACATTTTTCATGTAAATTACAGTTTTACAATTTAAGCAATGAAAGGAACAATTGCATAATTTGTACATAGCAACATGTGCATGCATTTGAAAATGGTACTCCCTAGGGTTCTTAAAAACAATAAAATTCTTCTGAAAACCAATTTATGAAAATTTGATCTCCGAATCTAGACGAATGCCTTAAGATTAGTTGCTTACTGTTACGTTATTGTTATTTTTTTTTTTGTAGTATAGAATTATTAAAAAATGCACAATGCATTCGAGTTTACATCGTAATGGTACAACATAACGGACTATTGGCGACAGACTTCTTGATTCTCAATCAAATGACGAGAATGGCACCTGTGTGTGTGTGATCTGTATCTTACCTATATTCAGCATAACTATGGTTGGAATTAAGACTCGAGCAAAGCTAACCAGGAAACTCGCTCGCGCGTGAGAGAATATTTACGTCACACTGTTCCGCTACTCGAGGGCTTATGGCGACGGACCTCGTAATTTTGAACTATGATCAAGTGACGAGGACAACACCTGAGCCGACAACCCCTCCACCCACACCACACCAACAAGAGGACGTTTGAGCTCTCGACAGATTTAACGTGCATCGCTTCCCTACACGGTAGGTCTTCAGTGGTACAAAGCTCGAACTCATGACACGCTGGCCACGAGTCCGTTACCTCAACCACTAGGCTACCGCGGCCACACAAGAAATTCGTACCTTTACCTATAATGCTACGTTAGCCTCCAAATTTTAAATGCTTTACTGAATTAGTTTTTGTAGATATTTAATAAAATCAGTTGAGATCCCTGTTTGTAACATTGATATCATATGGATATGATAAACAAGGGGAAAATTTTTAATATGATTGGTAAAAAAATGATTTTAACCTCCTCAGACCCGAGACAAAAATAAAAGTTTGATATTTTGTAAGAGATACTTAAATAGAGTTGTTTTGATCATTTTGATGTAGAAAAGTGCAATAATTTTTTTTAAAGTTATAGAAGCTAGGATGTATCACACACACACACACATATGTGATACATCAGGAACAAGATACTACAATCAGAATTTTTTTAAGTACTAAGCAAGATTGAAGTAATTAGTTTAATCTTAGTCTGTAATCACACAATGCATACAATTCATAAATTCAATATGAAAATTATGTTTTATTGGCGTTTTAGGTACATATTAATAGTATTATTACAATAACTATTTTTTTTCGGGAAAAATGCCGTTGAAACCATTTCTAGTTGTTGTAAGGCATAAAAAACCTTGCAGTCTGTACATTGTACAATTGAGGCAGAGCTCTTTTCATTCCTGTACCAAATGATGAGTCCTATCCCCAGCCAGCTCAGGTGTCATCCTCGTCACTTGACCATGGTTCAAAATTACAAGGTCCGTCGCCAAAAGCCCTCTTGTAGCTGAACAGTGCGACGTTAATATTCACTCATTCAAAAGCTATATAAGGGTAAAATGTTGTTACAGAAGCAATTTTCCTAAAAAAGGGTAATGTTTTGTAATATGTCATTTTTTCTTCGTTTTTTGGCAAAAAAAATTGCATTTAAATAACTTTTTTTCTTGAAATAATATTCTTAAAATAATTTTATATACATTTTCTTATTGAAAATGGCACTAAATAAAAAAAATAAATAAAAAAAATCTATTTATACATTTATTTAAAATTACTGTTCGGAACGTAATCAGTCACCTTAACTCTATTATTAGTTAAAAAATACACAAACAAGGAAGCGGTTTAAATTTTTGAAAGTGAATAATTAAATGGGACAATTAAAATAACTGTCTATATTTCTTACTAATTGTACACTTTCATTTTTATTAATAACTTTTATATTAAATCTAAGTATATAAATAAAAAATGTACCTTCCTTTTCATCCTCCTCGAAAATCAGGACTGTTCTGTCAGCATCGTTCTTGTTGCTGATATCTTAAGGTATCCAATTACCCTAAAATTGTGAATTTTGCTAAAAATCGACACATTTCTGAAGTGAAAACTACTTTAGCCGCGTTGGGCACTTTTTGGTAAGGGAAAATCTTATGGTTCGCCCAAAGACGCATTTTAACCCGCCGTTCCTCAGCGACCTTCAGTTGGCCGGACGGCTAAGTGAGGTGCCGGGTCTCCCCGGCCGCCGAGCTTCCTCGATTAAGTCGGCTGATCTCAAACTTCTGGTCTCAGAGGCTGTTTTCGGTTGACAAAGACTACCATATCTACCTTTTAAATTTTTTCACACCGCATACACAACACAAGGCAAACAATCCAAAGGCTCCAGCAATTTAATTTATTCTCAAGGTTGCAATCCTATTTTTTAATTATTAATTTTATATTTTTCAATATTTTTTCTCAATTTTTATTATCTCAAATCTAACATGGCAAATTAATCAGTAAAGTCAACAACCAATTTGGGAAGATAGGGGATAAAGACCTCTTATGAGTTCATGTGCCCCATTGAACATTCTACGTTCTTATAGGTTCGCGTCACCGACATGCTCATGACTGGCGCACGCGCAGTGTGCTGTGCGCCTTAGAAACTTTTTGGATGAGTGAAATCTGTGTGTTCGCGTCACCGACATGCTTAAAATAGCAGTATATCTGTCGCTATACAGCTGACGTATAGTGCTGTGTATATCTTATAAGTGAGCGGCCGCGGTGGCCGAGTGGTCTAGGCGTCGGATCATGGCTAGCATGTTATGGGCTCGATCCTAGTACCATTGAAGATCCGCCGTGTAGGGGAGCGATGCACGTTAAATCTGTCGAGAGCTCAAATGTCCTCCCGTTGGTGTGGTAGTTAGGAGAGGGTTGCCAGCTCAGGTGTCGTCCGCGTCACTTGACCATGGTTCAAAATTACGCGGACCGTCGCCAAAAGCCCTCGTGTTGCTAATCAGTGCGACGTTAATACTCTCTCACTCAATCTTATAAGTGAAATTGAATGGATTTAGTGAAAAGTTCAATGTGTATATACTGTGCATTGTTGAAATAGTGTTTTTCTTTATTATTTGAATCGTTTAATTGAAGAATCATTGTGCAGTATAATAGTGAGTACTAAATAAATATACTAATGTTTTAAGATAAAAAATAAGTAACAGAAAATTATTTTAAATACTCGTATTTATTTTGGCGTATGAAAATTTTATATTATTTAAAATTATTTTAAATCTTTGTATTTATTCTGGCGTTTGAAAATTTTGTATTATTTATTTTCTAATATTTAACTTCTGCAATGCATCACGCAATCCGGATTAGTATTTCACAGTGGCTTAGACGTTTTCTTACTACCGTGGTAAAACAGACTTCTAGTTGTTCAATCATATTTTTTTATCGTGGATTTTGAAATTACAAATTTTATAAAATCTAATATAATTCAAGATTAATGTGCTGAAGTTTAAAATATGGTTATAAATGCTAAATTATAGTTTATTACCTTATATCATTAAAATCTAGTTTAAAATAATGAAAACGGCCCCGACTTTAATTTAATTAAATATTTTATTTTAAAATTTAATATTTCAAAATCATTATTTATTAATTTAAATTGTCAAAAATAAAATATGTACTTTGCTATTTTTTGCAAAATGATTATCTATAATTTTATATCATTCGATTTTATTATTAGAAATTTACGAAAAAATATTGTCATGGAATTTGGGTTTCTGAGTAAGAAAATTTTGTTAGAAGTTGCATAAAATGAGAGCTGATGACACTGGTGGATTGCCTTACGAATTAATTTTAATTCTCAACTGACCTTACATGATAACAAACAACATAGATGTTGCCGACGTATTATCAAATGGCATTGTTGGCAAATTGTGTTACGTAGAGAGAGATGAAAATCAGGACATTATAAGAATTTGGATGAAATTTCCAAAACTATGTGGACGAAAACGAGCTACAAAATGGAGGAATCTTAGTGTCCGCCTTAATCTTGACGATGATGCTGAGCCAATCACTCCTCACGCATCATCCATACCACTCAATAACAATAAAACCATAATAGCGAAACGAAAACATTTTCCACTTATTTTTGCTTAGGCAATGACTATTCACAAATCGCAGGGAGGTACTTATGGTGCTATTGTCTACGAATACGATCGCAAACATCCTAGAGAATTAGTATACGTAGCTTTAACAAGAGTAACGAGGATTAAAGGTTTATTTTTGGTTACTCAAGAAAATATTAGCAGCAGCTGGAAATTTTGGATTGGTAGAACTGGAACACGTCTAAATGCTTCCAGAAACAGATCAACAAGTCATCGAACGTTAGAATTGAAAAGATTCGAAAACAATACACTACAAACGGTCACCAAAACTTTTCTAGAATTCATCTCCAACAAGAAAAGATTATCGATATTTTCATTCAATTGTTAAAGTTTGCATGCGCATGCAGCTGACCTAAAAAAATGATGCTATCGTAAAAATGCCAAATGTTCTGCTTTTGTCAGAAATTCGTATGAAAAACGAAGAACCACTTGATATTCCGAATTTCAAATCTACCACTAATTTAATTTCTAAATGAAATACTTAATTTAAATATGTCTAATGATCGAAAATTCAGTATTACAAAATATAAAACGACGATCGATGCGGTTTTTACACGATAGTTAGATAAATTTGAATCAAACATTTTCCTTTAGTTACCATAAGCCTATTGTATCTTTTTTTAGAACAAAATGAAATAATTGAAAGTAAGTCTAAGTATTGTTGAAATTAATGATGACAATGATGCAAACAATTAAAATAACGTTAAAAATCAAGTACATTGAAATTTAAGTAAATACAATATACTATCCATATAAATAATATGATTGTATATTATTTGTTATTTTAGTTTAATTGTATTTATATTTTGTCATGATCTTGTACAGCCCGTAATAAATTTGAATAATAAAAAACCATATAAACATGCATATAATTGTTGCTCGGAGTGTCAATAGATGTGAAAACCAGATTGATGTTGATAATTTTAATTCAAACATTATGAAATTTCAAATTTCACTATCAGCAGTCTCTATAACTGCCAATTTTTTTTATAGTTTTATTTTATAGGTCATCTTATTATCTTTATAAAAATACTAAGTTTATTATTTTTCATTCACTAGAACAAATACTACAAGTGTTTTAGTTAAAGAAGATGACTTAAACAGATGCCATACTCTCTTTATAAAATGCGTTACTTAAAATGTGTGTGTGTTTTTTTTGAAAATGCTCGAACGGGGACACGATTGTTCAAAAAGGTTTGAAAACAATTAACTGAAAATATTTTTGTGTATGTGTTCTGGAAAAAGAAGTGTTTTAACCTTCAGATTTATCCATCGCTGTTTTATTACAAAATTTACAGTCATGTGAGCATAATCACTGCTTTTTTTAAGCAATTTCATATAATAACTAAGATAAAGTGACCTAGTTTTTGTGAAAGTTTAAATATCTCTTATCCTGATAGTGATTTCAAAAATGAATAGCAACGCAACACTTTAAAATTGAAAATTTGTTCATAAACTTTTTGTGCACAGAATGGGGCCCTGAAAATGTAATTTTTTTACCATTTTCCCCCCGTTTTAGTAATAATAATTTGTCTCTTATTAATTTTAACATATTTTTCTTTAAATATACTAAACAAATCTAAAAACCACACACACAAAAAAAAAGTTGTCGCAAATAGTCAGATACCTTAAAAATAAAGCGAAGATGATTTCTGAAACCAGTAGCTACGCAAGGATTGAAATGCCCGTTCCTATAGCAACAGGTCCTATTCTCGTGTTACCCATTCATATAACAAACTTTTTTCAGGATTTAGCGACTTCGTTAAATACAGGTCTGACTGTAATTATTTATATATTGAAGTAGAATACTTATAGAAAATTATATTTAAGTGCAGAAATTAAAGTTTCTATGAAAAATGGAATTATTTTTATCATATGAATATTTCAACAAGATTTTTTATTAATTGTAAGAAATAAAATGTAATGTCGGAAGAGAGAACTGTTGCATCCGCTCCCCCCCCCCTCTTTTAATTGAAAAGCCCTTTGCATCACAAAAGGAAATTTAATAATATATTACAAAATTATCAAAAAGAAAAATTCTTGATTTCAGAAAGAAGTATTTTTGTAAAATTTTAGTACTGAAATTATTTGATTATTTTTGTAGTTATTGCAACAATTATAGTACTTATAATTTGACTGACTTTTATAGTTTTGCGGTACTTAATGAAAAATATAATAAATCCATTTCCCCATTTAAATCAGAGCCCATAAAAACAAACAACTGAATAGCTTATTTATTAAATGGAGGTTTTTAAATGTGAAAGTGAGCTGTGTTAATTTTGCTTTCTTTCAGTATTAAATCACAACATTCATAAGAATTTTAGAGCTACTCTAACTTAAACTGAATTATTTTCATAGCCAGAATTAAAGATTAAATTTACAAAAATCATTCACATACAAATGTTAAATAAAAAATGCCGACATCAGAAGTTTATTGACATAATTGAAGATACATTGAGTCACACACACACATTAGACATAATTGAAAATACATTGAATTCATGACATTAAAGTGCAATTTAATTCTGAACATTTAACATTTGAATGCTTCAATAAGATGACAAATTTAACAAACATACTGAGAATTTGTTTTATTTCAAAGGAAATGATAAAAACTAATGCAGTTCAAATTAAATACATAAATGGTAAAAATATTTAGCAAATAGTTCTTAAAGTATCAAGTAAAAGGAATTTAATAATGAATATATTAATGAAGAGGAAAAAGAGTATTTTTAAACAATAAGATAAACTTAAAAAATAATATATAAATTGAATGTGAAATAAACTATCAGAGAAACATTAATTCGAGGTCAATCTACACTTAATGTAGTGTAACATTTTAAAATAATTTAAATAAATTATTAATAATAGGCCATAAATAATAGGCCCAATAAATAATTTAATTAAATAAATTTAAACATTTTATATACAGATATGAGCATTAACACATGAATTAAAAAGTATATGATTTTTGTGTATTTTATTTTCCTTAGATAGAGTTACAAATAAAAAAACTATTTTTGATATTAAGCTTCTTGCAAATAATTGAAATTTTTTTTTAAAAAAAATGCATTTTTACATATATTTTATTAAAAAAAAAAGTGAGCTCACCACAATGGGTAAGGAAAAAAACTACAAGCTAGCTCAGTTGGATTTTGTTTGACTTTTATTTTTTTTAAATTTTCCTTCATCTTTGAGAATTAATTTTAATAATGTGAATGATAAATATTTTAAGAGTCATTTTGGAAAATAGTACATCATTAACATAGAGTGAAAGCATTACTTATCCATCTAAAAATTTTACATTTGTGATAAATCTAAATTAAACTCCTTTGAAATTAAAAAAATATATATGTGTTCCAATTTTCAAGTAAATACCAACTAAAATTTGTTTTCATTCAATTCCTACTATTAGTTCACTCTCTCCCTATATATACAGTCGACTCTCGCTAATTCAAAGTATATGCTCAACCCCTATAAAAATTCTTGATATTTCAAACTAAAACAAGATGTTTTGGTACACTCAATATTTTGAAGTAAAATCTGTGACTGGCCAGAATATAACATGCAATGATTCAAAGTGATCTTATAAAACTCTCGACAATTCAAACATTCACTATCATGTAGAGTCCTGTAGCAAACAAGTTGGAGCTTGGATGTTTTTGTCTCTGCTCCTCACCCCTGTAACATAGCCCCTTTGATGACCATCAGAGTTGACTCCGATAATTCTGACAGAAGCTAAAAGTATTACTAAACAAACTACACAACTTTTCCCTTCAAAATCATGTTGATGTAGATGTTTTTGAAACTTCAGTTATTATAGAAAAATCTTTTGACTAAGTTAGATTGAATGCCATAAAACAAAAAAAAGAGAACAGATTTTTTCGTCAAAAAAATTATGTACAGTATGTATTTTTTTAATACAGGACAGGACTATTTATACTTATAATATGTATTTTTTAAAAATACTTTAAAATAATTACATATGTACAATAGTTGCTTTATTACATAATCTCAAATTTAAATGTGTTAGAAAAAAATTCTCTTTGTGAATTTTTTCCTGCCCTCTTGATAATACAAAGTTTTTCATTGGTCCCTTCAACTTCAAATTATTGAGTCAACTGTTTATATATATCTTGTTGCCAACAAATTCAGATGCTACATTGTAATTTTTAAATTGTCATAAATATAAGAGAAATGAAATGCTTTGGAATAAAATGCTTTGAAATGTTTTGGATATAAGCCATAGAATATCTAATTATAAAATGTTTCAAATTTAAGTTTCTCTGGTTCTCCTTCCTTCCAATTCATTGTCGGATTTGCCACGACAGTATTTGTGCCTTCTATTTTATAAGCCTCATATTGAGATCGTCGATTTCGACGACACTCGTCGCCGCACTTCTCTGATGAACATTTTCGACATGGCATGAAACATCCCTCACAGGCGACATTTAAACAATCGCACAAATCCATCCCAGTTTCTATATGTATTCCGTCATTATCATATTTGCGTTCTTGTTTTTTTTGCTTTTTACGTCTGGAAAAAAAAAAAGGTTTTTTTAACTGAATAATCATCAATGCTAAATTTTAACATACAATATAAAATAGAAGTAAAATGTGCTAAGCTACAAAATGAAATCTTGTTCCAATCAATGCATGGATGCCATTAAGGTATCCGGCTACCCAAAAATTGACAATTTTTTTTTATAATTTGATTTTACAGTCCATCTTATTAGCTTTATAAAAATACCAAGTTTATTATTTTTCATTCACTAGAACAAAAACTACAAGTGTTTTAGAAAAAGCAGATGCCACTACATTAAGCAAGATGTCATTCAAAAAGTGGGGTTTTTTTTTTTTAAAAAAAATGCTCAAACTGGGCCAGTGATTGCTAAAAAAATTTTAAAAATAATTAACTTACATTTTTTTTGTATGTTCTGTATAACAGTAGAAGTGTTTTAACCTTCAGATTTATCAATAATTATTTTATTACAAAATTTACAGTCCCTTATGCAAAAATAATCACTGTTTTTTTTAAGCAATTTCATATAATAACCAAGAAAAAGTGCTATTGTTTTTGTAAAAATTAAAATATTTCTTACCCTGAAGGCCATTTCAAGAATGAACAACATAGCAACACATAATTGAAAATTTGTTCATAAACTTTTGCTACAGAATGGGCTGTGTTTATGTTATTTTTTGAAAATTTTTACCAGTTTTTTCCCATTTTAGTAATAATTTCTTTTTCTGTGTTTATGTTATTTTTTGAAAATTTTTACCAGTTTTTTCCCATTTTAGTAATAATTTCTTTTTCTCGTTCTTAACTTAAGAATATTTTTCTTAAAATGTACTAAACAAATCTTATATAAAAAAAAACATACCTTAATTTTTTTTTTTTTAAAAAAAGTTGTTGCAAGTAGTCTGATACCTTAAAACGACATCATAAATTTTTTGTGAATGAGAAATTTTATTAGATAATAAGCAAAAAATCACTTTGTAGATCATTCCTGATAAATGTTATGTGTCAGATTGTTCTTAAAATATAAAAGTTTCCTAATGTTTGCTTATTTATAAACTGCTTATTAGGGTGGATCATGTTTATAAGCAGAAAAAATTCTTATATATAATAGGAACCTATCTATTCAGAAAAAGAGCTCTATAGTATGGAGATTAGGAGAAAATTTTTAAGAAAATATTTCAAAATTTAATATTGCCACAAAAAGGTTATATTTTCAAAAAAAAAAAAAAAAAAAAAAAAAATTTGGTTAAATGATCTGACTCAGAATAAAATTTTTCTTCAATATAAAAAACCAAAAACGATGATTATTAATAAGTGAGTACAGAGTAATGAATAGCACAATATACATTGCAGCATTTCGTTACTTCAGCTCTCTGTCACCGCACTGTAAAATCAGTCTGATCCAAGAGTTTTCCCATCTTCCAATTTATGGTGTACAGTAAATTTGACAGTAGTTTTCAAATTTAAGACTAAAGAAGCTGTTAAACGTTCCTGAAAAAAGTTCTCTTTTAATTATTTAGTAGGGTTTCTCTCGTCACAATAATTGTTACAAAGTATTATAATGCCCGCTTTTCTTTAACGAAAATTATTCTGACTTTTTACCATAAAACGCTGAAATACCCAAATTTCATTCCCAATTGGGCAGTAAAATTTAACATATAAATTCTTATTTCATTCCCCCCCCCCTCATCTATATATCAAAGAAAATCTTTTCCACATAAGTAGGTTTTGAAATTCTATAAAAAATCTTTCTTTCATTTCTCCTTTATAAATATATATAATGTATTACGGAATTTTTGCTTTAGAGCACTTTGTTATTAAGAGATGAAATTAAAAAAAAAATTCTAATGATTTTTATGTTCTCAGAAAGCTACATGATAGAGCAGAAACACAAATTCTTAGCTTAAAATCATTAGAAATTCCTACAGGACACTTTTGGAAATTTGTTTTGCTCCATCTTGATGAAAATAATTGCAAATAACATAGTGCTCAATTTTCATTGCAAATATGACAAAGAATTGGATTTGAAATCCCCCTCTTTTTTTTCTCTTCATTTAGAAATTCAGAATTGAAAAGGAGCAAAATTTTTAAATTAATAAAACAGAAAAACGATAACAAATACGAATCAAAACTTCAGCCTAAAAATAAACTTTCATTCAAACTTATAGCAAGAAAATCATGAACAAAATCAAATATACAAGGGGTGATCAAATGAAAAGGTACGAAACGACATAAAAATGAAACAGTTAAATATTTGCATATTCAGCCAAGGGAGAATGTAGCGAGACATCTCGGGATGCCATTGGAGACTCTGACTGGGATCGGATCATGCGCGGGTGCCCGCATGCGCAGAAGGGAGAGCAAAGGCTTTTATAAAAAGCGGCGTCCAAATGATGCGAGCACAGAATTACTCGAGCACAGAAAAAGCATTAACTCCGATGTGTACTGTGAGACACTCCGACGCCTACGCAGGTCCATCAAGAACAGAAGACCGGGGCTGCTCACGGAGGGTGTGGTTCTGCTCCATGATAACGCGCGTACACACGTCTCCAGAGTCACACAAATGGAACTGGACAAGTTCCAATGGGAGACGTTGGACCATCCGTCCTACAGTCCGGACATGTCACCCTGCGATTTCCATGTGTTTGGTCCACTGAAGAAACACCTGAAAGGAAAGCGCTTCAACTCGGACGACGTACTCAAGGACACTGTGAAGGACTGGGTCTCGTCACAGCCACAGGAATTCTGGGAACAAGGAATCCTGCGGCTTGTTCATCAGTGGGATCGTTGTGCTCAGGCCTATGGTGTATATTTTGAATAAAGTCTATATTTGTACCCACCGTGTCGTTTCGTACCTTTTCATTTGATCACCCCTTGTACTATTACTCAACATTTCTGGAAAGCGACGCTTCAATTACATATTCTTGAATCAAAAGCTTGCCTAATCCTTTCAAACTTTACGCAGATTCCTGTGATAGAAATTCAGCAAATCACTCAAGCTGAAAATCGAGCTAATTGTCCAGGAAAAGAAAATCTTTCAAATCTGACATCAAGAGGAATGAAGATTCTAGAGGGCCCACTGCTTGCCTGAAGCTTAGTAAGGCTTTGGGCCCAAAATCTGACTATGCAGGAAGGCCCTAATGTTTACTGGTTCAACAAGTTCTTAATAATCATCTCTATAAGATTTAGCTGCTTCTATGTAATGTTTAAAAAATGTGATATGTGGTACTCCAAATACCTTTGTTTAAGCCACTTAGTTTTAGTGCTCTATAATTATACCTCAGGGCACCATCCAAAAGAACCTTGAATCTATTAAAGATTAGAATGTCTCTAGAACTTTACAAATACATAAGGTAAATGTCTTTGCAAAGACTAATTCCACTATATGTGATGCTGGCAAGCAAGCAAGAGAAGTTTACATTTAGATTTTCTTTCTGGTAAAGAACAGACTCCATTTAAACTACGAGTGCTCATGCTCATTGTGTCAAAGCATAATGCTTGAACCAATTCTGTGATAATCTACTTTTTCAGAAAAATGTGTATAGCATTAATTGCATTTTAACCAGCTTTAGCAGAGTTTTACCACTCCACACACAAGGAGCTTATAAATACCATCCCCAGACACAAATACAGGTGATCAATCAATTTCTCAATGTCCAAAAATTTCAGGGGTCTCAGTGAATCCCTAGAGGAAAATTTGGTTTGAATTCAACTTTTATCAGTTTTGCATACATACATGTAATAATGATTACTTTCTTTCAGGAGAAATGAATCTGTAGAAATACAAGTATTACTGTTATAATCTGATCTCTTGTATGCAGTTTTATTTTTATCCTTAAAATTTTGCAGTATTGTAAAGAAATATAACAAATCAAAATGATAAAAAAGTTACAAAACATTAAATGGGACTTGAATTTATTTTAATGCATCAGTTTTTAGATGTAAATATTTTAATTTTAAAAACTAAGTTCTTAACGTGCAATTTTTCTTACACCACATTTTCCTGTGTAGCATTAAAAAACCTTGAAAAATAAACAATCTTTATACTTCTACAAAACTAACTTCTCATAAAAACTAAAATAAAAACATTTTAAATAAATTTTTAATAAGAAAACATATTCACACATACAGATATCAAAAATGAAAAGCTGATAGGTTAGTTACAAGTAAATATAAGGATTAAGCTTGTCACAAAATATTAAATTAGTTAAGATATACATTCTAGTAACAAGAATAAAATGTACACATACGTCTTAGCTTCTAATTTCTCAATCTTTTTTAACTCTCGCTCACTGACATCAAGATCAAGCTGAACATCAACATCAATATCAAAGTCAAGATCATATTCATCTTCGGATTCTTTTGGTTTCTGTAAAAAAATAAAGTATTTAATTTACATGAACCTATTTTGTAAATAGTGTTCACTCACAATGAATTAAAAATTAAATTTCACTCTCTTCGATTATTTTTTAATTCAACCTGAATAAACATTTTTAGAAAAATAACCATTATATATATACAATTCTGACATTTCAAAAAACACTTCATATAATTTTTGTTGATTATTTGTAATTTTTAGGCTAATGCTTATTTTTCCTTTCCCTTATAGTAAGAATTTGATAAATTATATTTTTAGTACATAAAGTGAGAAGTACCTTCTACATGTCCATATGATTAAAAATTCCAATTAAAATTCATAAATATAAATTTATTAATTTTGTTGAAAAGCAATAAAAAGTAGCTAAATCACATTCATGGCAATTTAAAAATATACAATAAATTAATGTACAATTTCTAATTAAAATGTATGGTGAAATCTTAGCCCTAGTAGTGGGTGTTTAAAACATGGCTAATGATTTACTTTTTAATTGAAGGTATGATTACTAATTTACAAAGTTCTTTAAATAATGACAGTTGTCTGTCTCATAATAAGAACTATTGCAGTACTGTTAGAAATGAATACAGCTATTAAATTGTAAATAATATTCAATGAAAATCCAGAACAATCCATCCATACATACATACATATTTCAAATATCTGAAAAACTTTTGATTAATTGAAAAATACAATTTTTTAAACATGTAAATAAACTTTCAATATTTTCTGTTGTATATAAAATAAGTAAAAAAATATTAATTAACGTTCAGATGGAATAAAAAATGGATGTTTTTCAAGTTTGGTACTATTATAGATAAATAACCACATTTTGTACCCTTAAAATCTTTTATTAAATTATAGTAAGTTTATAAGGACCACAAAGCCAAAAACAGTAATATGTATAAATTACACCAAATTCTTGACTCAAATTAGCTGTTACAAAAAAAGGTGCAGTTTTTATAAATAGCTCAGCTTTTACCAATCTGATATTTAAAATAAGGAGTGCTGTTTTAAAATAAAGTTAATTTTAATGCCATTTTCATTCATACTGTTAGTGAGATTTTTCTACCATTTTGCTAAAATGAAAATATGAAACAAAGATACACAATAAGCTTTTCAATATTCAGCACAACAGCTTTTATGACAAAACATGTGGATGGAAGCAGGCAAAAATTGAAACTGGAGGAGTATAATATCCTTGGTTATATACGCAGTATTAGTCTTCTTCGGATTAATTGGTACTCAAGATTTATAGAAGGGGGCCTCATACGCTTTATTTAAATCTGAGCCGATGAGCTTACTTTTGCGCCATAGCATCAATGACTAATTATTTTTAGCCTAGAAACAACTATAGGTTGTAATATCAATATTGTTCATGGTGGGCAACAACTCAGAAATGCTGTCCCCACTCCTATGGTTTATATATATATATATACTGAGGACCACAAAAGTGTTCGTACACTTGCAATTTCTGATAAAATTTAATGTTTTCGACTAATTAAAATTAATATATTGAAATTGTAATTTTTTTGTGATATCTGCAACTTATTCTTAATGGAATGACATAATCAATTTTTTAAAAATAGTATAATTATTATTTTTAAAAATTAATCAAAAAGATACTGAAAAATTACACCACAAAAGTCTTCGTACACTTAACAAAATTCTCAACATAGCTTTAAATATTGTATTTCTTAATTTAGTACTTAGTAGGATATCTTTTAGTGTCCACAACAACTTTTAAATGTCTTGGTATAGATTTAATCAGTTTTTTTGTAATTTCTGCATCGATTTCCCATCGTGCTTATGTGATTGTTTTTACTTCCCATTATGGGTTTATATATCACGTTTTTTTTTTTTTTAAATCAAATTCTCCCCAAACATATTCTACTGGGCTAAATAAACTGATTGAGAAGGTGTTTTCAGAATTTTGGGACAGTTATAGAGACACTAGTGGCATACATTGAGAGCAGTGCGCTTGGCGTCATTGTTCTGTTAAAAAATGAAGTAGTCTCCAATATCCAAATTTTGGGTGGATAATTTAAAATTTCTCTTTAAAATATTTAAATAGAGCTCATGATTCACAATGCCATAAAAAAATACCAAATTACCTAATTTTGAGGCCGATTTACACCCCCACACAAGAGCACCTCCATGCTGAAGCATGCGGTTAGAGGAGTTCTTGTTCCATATAAATTCATGGGATTAAATTTCTCATTTTTTCATTTACAAACTATAATATGTCCATAAAAACCAAAAATGTGTAATTTTCTGTCATCCCAACCAATTTACAGTCAATTTTGAATTTTCTGAAACTTAATCCCAAGAATCTAGATGGATCAATGAACCTTGGAGGTGGAAATGTTCTTGCATGGGGGTGCAAATCGGCCTCAAAATTAGGTAATTTGGTATTTTTTGATGGTAATGTGAATCATGAGCTCTATTTAAAGAGAAGTTTAATTAATTTAAAGAGAAGTTATAAATTATCCGCCCAAAATTTGGATATTGAAGACGACTTCACTTTTTAACAGGACAATGATGCCAAGCGCTCTGCTCTAAATGTACGCCGCAGGTGTCTCTATAACTGTCCCAAAATTCTGAAAACACCTTCTCAATCAGTTTATTTAGTCCAGTAGAATATATTTGAGGAGAATTTGATTTAAAAAAAAAAAACATGATATATAAACACATAATGGGAAGTAAAAACCATCACATAAGCATGATGGGAAATCGATGCAGAAATTACAAAAAACTGATTAAATCTATACCAAGACATTTAAAAGTTGTGGATACTAAAAGATACCCTCCTGAGTACCAAATTAAGAAAGAAATACAATATTTAAAGCTATGTTGAGAATTTTGTTAAGTGTACGAAGACTTTTGTGGTGTAATTTTTCAGTATCTTTTTGATTAATTTTTAAAAATAATAATTATACTATTTTTAAAAAATTGATTATGTCATTCCATTAAGAACAAGTTGCAGATATCGTAAAAAAATTACAATTTCAATGTATTAATTCTTATTAGTCAAAAACATTAAATTTTTTGGAAATTGCAAGTGTATGAACACTTTTGTGGTCCACTATATATATTACTCTAAAATGTCAATTTTATTTTCATAGAATGAATTTTTAAAATTATAATTTATAAGTATTACGTCCTATTTAGCCCCCTGATTATTATTTTTTTTTGGTACCATAAGAATTTTTGTTTTTCCAAATAGCTTAAAAATGTCATTTCTCCCAATGGTGAGAAAAGCATAGGAAATGGATGCTTTAGATCAGAGGTCAGCAACCTTAGTATGGTGTACCCAACACAAATCTACCAATTGACTCAGGGTGCCACGCAGTAAGAAGTATTTGAAACAATTCAATTCCCTCAACAATGCACACAGAATTATGAATTGGAGGTCAAAAACACACTTACATTAAGTTATATTAAAATGTCCGGCAATAACATTGGGTAATTTAAAATAGCTGTCGATTCATTGCTAGAGCTGTCTTCCAGATTTGTTTGTAATTCCTTAAATTTTATTTTCCCTGATTCTGAAGATGTTAGTTCAATAAGTTCCATTTCAAATTTATCAACTTCCATTCACACAAAAAGTAACAAATCGAATGAGTTTAATAATGGGTGTATTGAATCTGATTATATTAAGAAGGAAAACATAGTCAAATAGGCTTCAAATTCCTTGTACCTTCTGGAAAATTCCTCCTTAAATGCTTCAAAGTAGGTTTGAAGTTCCTCTTTGTCATGTAATACGAAGCATTTAAAAATGCCAGAGAAAAATAGGAAAAATATGGAAAAATAGAATGCGAGAAAAATTAAAAATAACTGTTACATAATTAAAAATTTCAAGTGGAAAAAAAATTTACTATCAGGATGTAAAAATAATGATGGTGAAATATTATGAAAGGTTGTGAATCCAATTCCTCAAATGTATTAATATATTCAAGGAATTCGAACATATATTAAAAATAATAATTTTCAATATATCCAAAAATTACAAGTTTCATTAATGAATTTCATTGAACAAGGAACGCTTAAAAATGCACTAATTAAAAATAAAATTGATGTAAAATAAAGTGGGAAATTGCAAGTTGCTGTGAGTTGAAAGCGAAACTCTAATATACATTATAAAAAACCTGAGCACTCAACAATAATGCTCCAAGTATACATATTCAAAAAAACAACAGAAGACGAAAGCTGAAATCTAGACAATGCAAAGTATTAAAATGAAATTAAGTTTGTGAAAAAATCGAATTAAAATTGTCTGAAATATCTAAGGATACTGTCATAAATACAAACCAATAAAAATTTATTTAAATATATTATTATAAATAAGATATAATATGCATAATAACTTTAAAAAACAAACAATACAAAAAAAATTACAAAAAATAAAATAAAATAAATTAAAAAATATCGATGGCAACCAAAGTTAAAAATCATATTGTAATGTTACTTATCAGCCAACTTGGTGAAAATGCAAAACAATTTAGTAGGTAGCGTATCAAAATCAAATTGATACCAGAAAATTTTACTATAAATATACAAGAACTTGATAAGTCTGTAAAATACTCTACATTTTAAAAATCTAGATTTGTTTCAGATATTAAATATTCCTTTTTCATTTTTAAAATATTGAGAATTCATTCTTTTGAACACGTAATTTTATAAATAAAAACATTTTCTTTATTCTTTTATTTCTTTAAATAGCATGTTTCAAAATTTAAATAAACATTAAGATATTTATTTTTTAAACTGATTTTATAATATTAATTCTTATTACCGACAATTCAAACATCAATGACGCTTTATTTTAATAGAGAACATTCAAAATCCTAAATTAAAACCAGAATAAAAAAAGATTTTCAAATCAGAATCATAAGAACTACGAGATTCAAATACGAATAATTGTAAGAATTAGAATTTTTAATTCCTGAGATATCCGATACAGTAGGACTTCTTAAAAGAAATCTCTAAAAAAGGGTTTTATATCCGGCAATGCTCTTTCATTTTCTATTGTTATACTTCCATGCATTTTATAAAGACATGATTTAGCACAGAAACAAAATGTCAATATTCACAATTGAACGATATTACATGATTACATCCATATGCGTTGTCATTAATTGCAATTTTTGTCGTTAAACTTATTTTTTTAAAAGAAAGAGCAATTTTGGAACATTATCATTTATGATTCAAAGTTTAATACTTACTTCCGTTCCTTCTTTCATTGCCATATTTTCATGCGTACTCTTATTAGCCATTTTTGAGTTTAAGCGAATGACAGATTAAAATGAAATTAGCAAAGAGTAAATGCTGAACTATCAAATGGTATCGATGATAGTAGCGTCTCGATCCGCGGAAACCTAACAATAGATGACTGGACTAGTCTACAGAGCAGGGAGAGCAGGTGGAAGGAGAGCGTTAGCTGGGGAAAATGGACAAGTTTATCGTAAAGCTTACTATGGGGGCGCTACGGTCATTTTCTTTACGGCCATTTCTACGCTCCCTTTTCTTTTTCTGGTTAATGCAAAATCTCCATTGCTTTGAAATAAAAAAAATTAACAAGGTATTTTAGAAAAGATACTGAAATAAATACTATAAAATCCTGAATCTGAAATCTACAGATCATCTTCTATCCATATAGTGCAAAGAAAGTTTCAAAAAAACTTGCATTAAAAGTTTGAAAAACTCAGTTGAATTTCGGTGTTTTCCCATATATTAACATTACACCGAAAGTAAGTGAGGGTGAAAATATCCTGTTGTGAAAATAGCCATACTTTGAACGGCGCTGAGGTGGAGTGACGACACACCCCACCCCTTTGATGTAAACTACTCCGAACTTGTGCAGGCAGAGGGTGAGGTCATTGATCTACTGTCTCGCAGTGTGAACAGGGCCGATCCTAGGGTGTCGGCCGCCCTCGTGCGAAGCCCTAATATGCCACCCCTCTAGAGAATTTTTTTTTATTTTGACTAATATTTATATATTTAATTATTTATTGTATTACTTGCATATTTTACTAACTTATTATTATACTTATATATTTAGTGAGTGAGTGAGTGTTTTTGGGGTTTATTGGCGCAAGAGCCGATTTCGGCTATACTGCGCCAAACATTTGTTTTAATATCTGGTCTAGACGGGAAGAGAAAGAAAGAGAATGAATTGAATGACAAGAAAGAGGGTCGAAAATAGAGAAGGATCACTAGGGTACCCCGGGTTCGTGAAGCCCGTGTTTACCAAAGACAGTAAACCCCGTGGGAAAAGGAAAGGATCACTAGGGCACCTCGGGATTGTGACACCCGTACTCACCTAAAGAAGGTGAGCCCCCTGAGGGGACATATATTTAATAACTTATTGCAATACTTATATATTTAATTTTTTATTACAATACTTGTATATTTATTTGCTTATTACAATACTTATGCTTTAAATTACTTATTTAATACTCATTTTTTTTTAGGTTATAAACTCATTTACTTGTATAAGAGTAAAAAGTAAGACATCAGTAAAAATGCAAATAAAATTTGAAGTGTTAAACTTTATTTTTTATTACTTTTGTTTTCCTGGTCAGCTAATATGATATGATAGCGACAAAATCTTCAAAATAATAAACAAGCAAGAATATTACCTTTGAAATAAAATAGACATTTTATAATTAGAAAAGCAAAGCAATAGTATTTACTCAGAAAATATAATCTAATAAAAAGTACTGAAGCATCAATCTCGTGAAAACGAAAAGTATATAAATCAGTCCTTCTACAAAGACTACTTAAAAATTAATTATAAAAAAACTTTTCTGGCTTTCTTGAGAAGCAAATTTGTCAATAATTTTGGTAAGATCAATTTTTTCAGAGATTTCCGATTCAATAGAGACTGTGTCCATATCTGAAAACCTTTGTCGTGTAGTATTCCTAAAAACTACTAGAAAAATTCTAAAATATATACCTTATCACCAGTGGAGCTCACACATCTAATGACAAAATTTATTTGTTCTGTGTGACTAATACTGGTGTAGAGTCGAGAATTATAGTGTAATATTTTGCTTTTTTGACAATGTTTGTTATCTAATTACGAATAGATTGGGCTAAAATAGTAATTATTTCATTTTGAAAATGCTGCCCTAAGTAGTGTGGAATACGTGTTTTGTTATTTTTGCATTTACTGGCATTATTAATGTGTTCTGAAATAACTGGATCAAATTCGGCCAATATCTAAACTGTCTGTAAAAAATTATCGTTATATTTTAACTTTTCATACTAGTTCCTCTAAATGCTAAATTTTGATAGGCTAAAAATTGTACTTCTGCAATCAATCTTTCAATGATGGCGCGCCATCGCTTTTTTCTCTTAATCGTATACATTTTGTTGTTCCGCGTCAGAGTACAATTTTTTTCTAACCTTGTCTTTAATTCGCACCACCATCTTATACAGTTTACGCGTGTTTCGGAGTATTTTCATGATTATTATAATAATAAAAAAATACATTATACTTCTCATTCCAATAAAATTCTGTTGTTTAGCTTCCTGCAAAAATGTCATTTCGGGATATTTTCGATAACATTTAAATATTAACACATATGTGTGCAATCTTATTTGAAAATAAATTGATAATAATTCTACTAAATTTATCTCTCTTTAAACTGAAAAAGAAAGTAAACATTGAAAGAACTAACCTATTATTGACCTAATTCATAAACTTTAAATATTCCTAAAGCATTTTTTAGAAATGCCTTTTCGATACTTCGATCATTAATAACACAATTACTTATAAGAATGTATTTATAATTGCAACATAATATTACTAAATTTCTCTTGATGCATAAAAAAGAGGGGGGGGGGAATCCCATCTAAAAACACATGTGTTACTTTGACTTAACATGGTGGTTGAAAAAATGATTCATAACTGTAATCAGAAAAAAAAAATGAAAATTTACAATAAACAAGACAAATGAACCGCATTTTTTTTAATATTGGGAACAGTAATGAAGGATGTGCATGTTTCGTTCTGGAAGTGAAGCTGTGTCTTATGAAAAAAAAAATTAGCGTCAATTAATATTGTTTCGATTTAATCTAAAGAGGAAATTTGAAAAACCATGTACCCTTAACTATAGCTATGGATACGCATATACCAAATAATTTCATTGACTTTAAAAAATTAGCTAGTTTTCTTTTAACTCAGTTGTCCTTTCAGTTGAAATCGTTATCACTACGTGAATTTATTTATTATATAAATGTATATATATATATATATATATTAATGAAAGAGATTTTTTAAAACTAAATATATTGTTTTTATAGTCCCCTTTTTCATGAAGGCAAATACAATAAAATATTCCTTAATACTTTACCTTAATAGGGTAAAAATATATAGTATATATCTTTTAATAAGAAACTTTGTGTTTGACACACAATATGTCCTAGAGCCAGAAATTCAAATCCATCAGACCAGACACAGGGTATTTTGTCATTTAATACTAAAGAAATTAGTTTAATTAGAAATTCAAGTCGTGTTAGTCACCTTAAATAAATGATATACAAATAAAAAAGAAACGAGCCTTACACAGTAGTCGCATACGATGTGTAACATTTGTCATGTTATTGTGGTAAATTAGCAATAGCAACTTAAATCCTGAAAGAAAAAAAATCGAGTATGATTGGAAATAATTTTCTATGGAATAATTATATCTTTAATGAAAATTTTATTTAATTAACACAAGGAGTAATGCAATTTTTTTTTATCAAAAATAATTATTCTTGTTCAATTTGGGGAAGAGCGGTAATGATAATTTATGATAACTAAAATATGACACATATACTTGTGATTTCTAAGTATTTAAAAACCGTTGAAAAATAGCATCAATAACAGATGCACTGTTAGTTGTCGAAACATTTCGATTTGTGTTCATTTCGAGCTTGAGTTCATCATTCAAAAAAGCTATGAGTCGCTCGGTAAACTGAAGTTAACTTTAAAATCACCACTCAAAATCATGGGAAGCGAGTGATAGTTTTTATTTAAAAAAGAGCAGAACCACCTTCGGTATATGGTAAAAGTAAAAAATGCAGGAAATTTTTAACTTTTTGAACCGTTTGATTCGGAGAAATATATACAACCACCGAAATCACTGTTTGTCCATTTTCAAATAAGCATTTTGCCGTACATATGTCCCCAATATCTTGACTAACAATACCCAGTCCACTTGTTTGACGATAAGTAGTATCCATATGTGTCGAGCCACAACATGTGAGTTGTTCTGTGTACGATAGATCGCAACACCAGCTGCTCTGTGACTCGGTCGTTTAAATTGTACGCAGCAATCGAAGTCAGGTATCGAAAATCGTTCGTCATTGTCTAACCGCGTCTCTGCCTAAAGGACTTAACTTCTTCTCTGATCCTAAAGTGAGAAAACAAAAACAAAGATCCCACGGCCTAGACCGCAGGGGGTGGGGGGCGGAGCCCCTCCCGAACGAAGGAGAAAAAACAGAACTTCACTGAATAGCGCGCGCTTCCCCAACTTCCTGTTACGCATTTCCGTCCCTTTTCACGAAATCACTCCCACAAATCTCCAGCAATCGAGAGGAAAGATGTTACACATCAAAAATAAATACCTTAGTCACAGGTTTTTTTCAAATTTGAAGTTCGTGAAAAATGAAAATTCTTAATAGAAAGAGTTTAATTACTGTATAAATGTTTGAAATGAGCAATAAATCTTGTACTTACGAGAAATTTATAGAAAATATTTCGCTGTACGGACCTTTTTGAAAGCCTGTGCATTGTGTCTACCTAAGCTAGCATTTTTATTTCTTATGCAAACCCAAAGATAACGCGCCCCCGCGAGTTGCAATCGCTTTATAACGCGATGCGCTTACGCTCGTACAAATTCTGTTTGTCTCTAAATCAAAGCATGGAACAGACAATGTTGCAATTTTTTAATAGAATGTCCTAAGATCCGTATTCAAAGAGACCGGTAGCAACATTAATTGCGCCTAATTCGGAGGTATACCTTACAGGAGGAATTTGAATATGCTTTTAAGTCCTAAAAAGTACAAATTAATTCGAAATTAAAAACATAATTACCTGTTGCTATTTCAAACAAGCTAAATATAAAAAATTGAATTGTTCCAGTTTCAGCAGGCCATTTTTTCGAAAATGAGTCAGTTGATGGTAGAGACCGTAGGCGTTTATTTTAATTTCAAATAACTACATTCAAGACAAAATCTCTTGTGGCTGGCTATCTTCTAAAAATTCTTATTGTCTAGTTGAAAAATTCTTATTGAAAATAGTGAACAATGTAACTTTTTAACACAAACATAGTTTTTAATTCTACATAAAAGCAGAATTTTGAAGAACTGCAATTTGCCGAACGCTGCTCTAAACAAAATATTGTTTTGTGCACATTTCTCACCCTAACGTAGTAATTCCATTTACAAAAGATAATCATTTGTACCTGTATCTCGAGGTCGGAGCCCATATACTTGCTACAACAAATTCCTACGCCGTGAATTTTTTATTTTTTGGAAAAAGATATAGTCGTTACAAATTTTACTAGCAGTAGTCAGCACGTTTCAATTCAATCTAAAATAAAATTCCAGATATTTAAATAAGGTACCAGGTTTCCAAAGTATAAATAATAATATTTCAAAAAAAAAATTTCATACCAATTTCTTTGTAAGCAAAAAAAAAAAAAAGTATTTTACATATTTGGTCCAAATGCCGCCCCTGCTGCTAACATAGAGACAATAGTAAACACGGTAAGGAGCTATGGATATGATCATATAAAATGACTCTCCAACTAGGAGTATACAAGTAAGCGGGAAGATATATGTAGGTCAGGATTCGCTTTTAATTTGTTTTCTTTTATTTCTGTTTTTAATGCTATGTTGTGAATCGCTTGATTCGCCTGTTTGATTACATGCAGTGCCGGTTTATTCATTGGACGCCCAGGGACCCGGATAAACTAGGCTTAACCAGGTTTTCTGGCCAGTGCGAAGGGACCCCGTAGATCTTCTGCGCCTAGGGCCCGAAATCAGTTTAAATCGACATCGACACTGATTGTATGGCATCTGGTTACAATTACAACAAAAAAAAAACGCATAAAACTAGCATTTTTTTAAACATAGTACTAAAGTATCATTAAGTTTCTACAACATAAAATTTAATTCAGAACTTCGCTAACATTAATAACACTATGTGAATATTGAAGTGTTTTTCAAACAGGCTTTGTAATAAGAATCATTTACACGAAAGTCCAAAGAGAAGCTGCAAGATTTTTTTCTTTTATAACTTAATACCAAATAAAACTACAAGAAACTACCTTTTGATAGAGATATAACTGACTAAAAAGGAAAACGAGCATTGTTTATAAGTGTTGTAAGACCTTAGGCAAAAATTGCTTCTTTCCCCGATTTTGTTTTTCTTAATTGTAAGGTTATTATTAAATTAAAACCTTTGTATTCCTCAAATTCATATTGAATTTAAACATTATTAGATATTTTCGTAAAGCAACTTTTACCTTTTGAGACGCCTTTATTAAGCTTCGATCCACAGTGCCACAATTCAACTTTTTCCTCTTGTCGATCCCGCTGTAGGTTCTTACATAAATTCATCAAAGAAGAATTCATCACACCCAGGCATAAAATTACTTAATTCATCTTCAGTGGCGAAAGATTTTATTTCGTTTTCTAGAAGCCACCCAGCACACACACAAGTAAAAATAATATAAAAAATATACTATTATTAAAAGTTAACTATTTATAAACCATTTTCATATCTCAAGCTACAGGGTGTAGCCGACATCGCTTTCTCCGCCATTGTGGTTCTTCCTCCTTTTTATTTTCTTTCGATGGCAGCACCACCCATATAGTTTTGTTTTGGTCCGGCGAATCTTACAGCCACTATTAAACAAAACCAAAAAAAAACCTTTTTTAATGCGGTATTGTAGGATCCAACACGAATCTTGCTATCAGATGAAGGATGTTTAAAAGAGTAGACATTTATGGACAATCGGCCAACACACTATGTACAACCATTCTATTTTTATTAAACTTTGCGGGGTATTATCAGAAAAACGGGACTTGATTTTTCAATAACTATTCAAATTTAGCATATTTATTCGATTTATTATAAGTTTTATTTTGAAAAATTAGTAAAAAATGTTGTTTGATTGATTGAACCATATATGGCCTGCGGCCGCCCCTTGGCTTGGCCGCCCGCGTGCGGTGCACGCGCTGCACACCTGCTAGGATCGGCCCTGAGTGTGAATAAAGCCTTTTATATGACTTCTCTGGAACTACTTTAAGAAAACCAAAAGCACCCAGCATCGGGTAGATGCAGCCCACAAACAATTGAATTTGAACTAGATAAATATGTTAACTTCACAATAACATAATTTTTGGTACCCTCGGCGGGACGGGTGGTTTGGAGAAGGATTGAACTTTTGAGTTTTTAAAAATTTACCTTATTTAGAAAGATGGCTCTAAGTGAATTGAAGGCGAAGAGGAAAGGTCTTAGGGCAAGCCTTCACCTTTAGCTTAAGGAAAATCGAAAACGAACTAAACAAAGAAGATGCGGATCGAAAGGAACTTTCCGTATTAAAAACTCAAATAGTTGATAAGATCCAGAGACTAGACAACTGCCAATTACTTCTATCGGAGGAGTTACTGAAAGAAGCAAATGGCAAACAACTATTTTCTGAAGATTTCGAAGAAGCAGAAACTTATAGAGACAGGTATTTCGAACACTGTTTTAAAATTGATAATAGATTAGAAGAAATGCTCGGCCGAGTGAAGCGGAAAAAAGAAAATTCAAACTACCAAAGATAGAGTTGAAAAAATTTAATGGTGAACCAAAGGAATTCCTCGCCTTTTGGAGCCAGTTCAAGAAAATACATGAGGACAGTTCAATTACAGAGGATGATAAGATGCAGTATTTACTACAATCTGTTGAACCTCACTCCAAAGCTGAAAGATTAGTCCTTAGTTTTCCGGCTACTGCCGCCAACTACTCTAAAGCAATTGAGCAGTTAAAAGAGTGTTTTGGACGTGACGATTTGCTGGTTCAAATTTATGTGAGACACCTACTAGGACTAGTAATGAAAAACGCAGTAAAAGGGCGTTGCAAGACAGACCTGACATATCTATACGATGAATTAGAAGGAAAGCTACTTGCTTTAGAGAGCTTAGGAAGAACTCAAGAGAAGTATGGAGATTTTCTTATACCTTTAGTCGAGAGCTGCCTTCCCGAAGAAATATTACTAGCCTGGGAAAGAAGCCGGAACCATGAATCGACACAGAACACTCGCTCATTAGAGCATTTGATGAATTTACTTCGCAAAGAGGTGCAAGGAGAGGAGATGGTACAACTCGCTCGAACTGGATTTGGATCAAAACAAATTTCCGAAAGAACGATATTCCTGTTGAATGTGTATTGCAGAGTGATCTAGCGACCGCCTCGGCCTTGGTAAGCCTGGATTCAGGTAAGCGACCTCTTAGTGTTTTTTTGTGATTAAAAACATCCAAGTGAAAAATGCTTTGCGGCGAAGAAAATTTCCTTAAATGACAAACAAAGAATATTGTTAAAAAAGGTGCATGTTTTACCTGTTTGAAAAAGGCTGGACATTTAAGCAAATTTTGTAATTTAAAAAATAATATAAACTGTATTCAATGTAATAACTCTCGTTTTGAAATAATGTGTTCTAAACTAGAAAATGGAAATGTTGGATCCGAGAATTCCCTCTCTAATTGCAGCAGAAGTGACGTGGTATTTTTACAAACTCTTTGTGTTACTATCAAGTTACAGGGGGTGAAGAAGAGGGTCCGAGCACTGATTGACTCCGGCAGCCAGAGCAGTTATGTAAGCGAAAGACTCATAAATCAGTCGGCGATACAACCCCTTAGAACAGAAACCGTAAGCCACGCGCTTTTTTGGGGGAGTCAAACTGACCCTAAACAACACCGGGTGTTTTCCGTTGAGGTTAGCGACCTGAAAGGAAGGTACACGTGCAACTTTGAAGCGCTTTCCGAAAGAAAGAATTGTGGTTTAGTCCCTAAGAATAACGATCAAAAGGTTTTGAAGGAGCTAAGGAAGGAAAATAAAGTTAACTGATTCTTCTTGTGAAGGAGAAGAAATAGACCTTTTAATAGGGGCCGATGTTATGGGGAAACTGTTGACAGGTAATGTAGTCACCTTAGATTCTGGCTTAACAGCTGTTGAAAGTAAATTGGGCTGAACGGTGTTTGGTAGACAGAGAATTTGTGGAAGGGATAAATTTACAACAACATTGTCAATGCACGTGGGAAACATTCCTTTGAAAAATCTATGGGAACTAGAAGTTTTGGGTATAACTGACCCCACAGAAATTGTTAAGGAAAGAGAAGATTTATCTGATTTTAGAGAAAAAATGAGGATTCTCCCCGAAGGGAGCTATGAAGTAGAGCTTCCATGAAAAGGTAATTTAATGGATTTTTGTGATAATAAGGGATTAGAGAGGAGAGAGCTTGGAAAAGGCATAAAAAATGATTAATAAATTAAAATGTGGTAATTTTTTTGATGATTATCAAAACGTCTTTAGGAAATGGGAATCTATGAATATAATCCCCTCAGGGGCTCACCTTCTATAGGTGAGTACGGGTGTCACAATCCCGAGGTGCCCTAGTGATCTTTTCCTTTTTCCAAGGGGTTTACTGTCTTTGGTAAACACGGGCTTCACGAACCCGGGGTACCCTAGTGATCCTTCTCTATTTTCGCCCCTCTTTCTTGTCATTCAATTCATTCTTTCTTTCTCTCTTCCCGTCTAGACCACAGATATTAAAACAAATGTTTGGCGCAGTATAGCCGAAATCGGCTCTTGCGCCAATAAACCCCAAAATCACTCACTCACTCTATGAATATAATTGAGCGCATGCCGGAAATAGAATTAAATATAATAAGTGTCACTATCTACACCATAGGCCTGTAATAAAATTAAATAGCCAGAGACAATGAGGGTCAGGCCCGTTTTTGACGCTTCTGCTTCTCAGAGAGGGAAACTCTCTTTAAATGAATGTCTGCATAAAGGGATCAATTTGCTAGAAATGATTCCCGATATTCTTGATCATTTCCGAATGTTTCCAATTGGAATTAGTGCCGATATAGAAAAGGCATTTTTAATGCTATCTATTGCTCCTAAAGACAGGGATTTTCTGAGATTTTATTTCCCGGGTTCGAAAGGACAAGAAATTTATAGGCACTGCCGAGTTGTGTTTGGGGTTTGTTCTAGTCCATACCTATTGAACATATCCTTGATACATCTTTTGGAAAATTGTCCTGCTGAATTTAAAGAAATTGCTCAAAAAATGAAACGATCCTTTTATGTTGACAATCTTGTATGTGGAGTTTATAACACTAGTGAATTAGAACACTTCATTGAACAAGCAAAATGTATTATGAATAAGAGGTTTTTTAATTTGCGTGGTTTTGAAAGCAATGTTGAATGTAGAAATGTTGACAAGCATTCCGGAGATACCTCAGTTTTGGGGATAATATGGAACTTAGATAATGATGTTCTGAAATGCTGTACGGATTTAGAACCATTCACCTGTGAAGTGAAAATAACTAAGAGATTAATTTTATCAATTGTGCAAAAGATTTTTGATCTCATAGGCTTGTTAACACCAACAACATTGCTTCCTAAACTACTATTGCAGAATTTATGGAAATTGAAAATTTCTTGGGACCATGAATTACCTCCCAATTGTATAAAAGAATTTTTAACATGGTTTAAAGATATTTCTGCATTGAAAAATGTTAATATTCCTCGTCATCTTAAAGTGAATATTTTTTCTGAATTACATGTTTTTGTGGATGCGGCCGGGGGAGCTTATGCTGTATGCGTCTTTGTTCGATCAATAATTGATTCTAAAAGGTAAATATAGTACTCGCTAGAGCAAAGTCTAGGGTAGCACCTCTTAAACCTCTTAGCATACTGCGTTTAGAACTGATGGCCTGTAATGTTGGGCTAGGCTTGTAAATTCACCAATGAAAGCACTCGATTTTCCAAATTTAAAAATAACATTTTGGTCTGAATCCACTACTGCTCTTTGGTGGATAAGAGAACAAGGGAACTGGTCAGTTTTTGTGTCTAACAGAGTTAAAGAAATTCGACTTCTCTCGAAACCACACTCATGGAAATATGTCCCAGGGAATATGAACCCAGCGGATTTGTTATCTCGCGGATGTTCCCCTAACAAATTGCTTACATCTAAATGGTGGGAAGGACCTTCTTGGCTGAAAGAAGATCCCGAAAATTGGCCAACAGGTGAAATTATTGGTCAACTTAGTGAGATTAGATGTAGAAAGAAAAAGGATTAAAATTGTTAATGTTGATCTAGCAAATGACGCACCCCTCTGGTATCTGCATAATATATCAAGCTATAATAAAATGATTAAAGTGGTCAGTTGGATTTTGAGATTTATTAATAACTGTAGAAAAACTTGTGATAAGTGTACTGAACCTGAGCTTTCATTTCTTGAAATTGAAAATTCTGAAAAGTGCTTGATTCGTCTAAATCAAAAATGTTATTTATCTGATATAAAGAAATTAAACTTTGGTACATGTATAGATAATGATAATATTTTAAGAGTAAAAACTAAAATAACTCAAAGAGATGACGAGGAATCATTTCTGTTTCCTATCTTGTTACCTGGAAAATGTCATTTTACTAGATTGTTAATAGATTTTGTTCATAAAAAAAATTGTCATGCGGGCATACAGATGATGCAAATATTAATGAGAGAACGATTTTGGATAATTGGTGCTAGAAAAATTATTAAGAATATTTTGTATAATTGTATTATATGTCAACGTTTTAAAGTTAAAGCTATGTCAAGCGAACCAGCCCCCTTGCCTCTCGACCGAGTGGCGGATTGCGTTGCATTCGAGATAGTGGGAATTGATTTGGCTGGGCCCCTATTTCTAAAATCAGGGGAAAAGGTATGGATAGCATTGTTTACCTGTGCGAGTTTTCGTGCTATCCATCTAGAATTGGTTAGTTCGTTAACGGCTGACAGTTTTCTGTTAGCCCTTCGACGTTTCATAGCTAGACGCGGAAGGCCTCGCACTATCTGTAGTGATAATGGAACGAATTTCAGAGGCGCTTCTAATGATCTCTCAAAATTAGACTGGGATAAAATTACGAGAGAAACTATGATAACTAAAATACTTTGGAAATTTATCTCACCCACTGCCGCTTGGTGGGAGAGGCTGGTTCGCATTGTGACAGAATTGTTACGACGTACTTTGGGTAAATGTACGTTAACGTATGAAGAATTGAATACTATATTATGTGACTGTGAGTTGATCATTAATTGTAGACCTTTAACGTATGTGTCCGAAGATCCTGAAGAATTGATTCCTCTCACACCTGCAATGTTTCTTGGAGAAAGTCACTGTTACGGTGTCCCCGATATTGATGAATTAGATAGTCAAGAATTAACAAAAAGGATAAAATGTCGAAGGAAACTTTTTAATGATTTGAGGCAACGGTTTAGAAGAGAGTATTTAAGTGAACTAATTCAAAAATCTAATGAAAAATTATCGCGTGCACCTGAAGTGGGAGAGATAGTTTTGATCGGAGATGACAATAAAAAACGTTTGTTTTGGCCGATGGCGAAAATTATCGAGCTGATCCCTGGTAGAGACGGTATAAAATACGCACTGTCAAACTTAAAACACAACATGGGACAGTTCTACGTCCAGTGCAACGCGTATATCCTTTAGAGATACGCACAAATGAAAACTGTGTAACGGAGGAAGTTGCAGGTGAGGGGGAATCAAATTCGAAAAGGGGTGCAAATGTAGTAATGTAAGCACCTAATAATGTAATAAAAAAGTATACATCATCTGGTAGGTGTGTAAAACACCTAACAGATTAGATCTATTTAATCATGAGTGTTACAGGTTTGATACTCTCCCCGAATATCAAACGGGGGGGGGAGGATGTTGTGAAAATAGCCGTACTTTGAACGGCGCTGGGGTGGTGTGACGTCACGCCCCACCCTTATGATGTAAACCACTCCGAACTTGTGTAGGCAGAGGGTGAGTTCATTGCTCTACTGTCTCGCAGTGTAAATAAAGCCTTTTATATGACTTCTCTGGAACTACTTTAAGAAAACCAAAAGCACCCAGCATCGGGTAGATG
Source organism: Trichonephila clavata (assembly GCA_019973975.1). Taxonomy (NCBI): domain Eukaryota; kingdom Metazoa; phylum Arthropoda; class Arachnida; order Araneae; family Nephilidae; genus Trichonephila; species Trichonephila clavata. The sequence continues at coordinate 144,171 of BMAO01008044.1, read as the reverse complement.
CAGCCCACAAACAATTGAATTTGAGCTAGATAAATATATTAACTTCACAATAACAGTTCCACTCAATGTTGTTGTTTACAAAGAAGAACTTGTAGAAACAAAGTAGAAATGTGTAAAAGGCTCCCTGCCTCTTACACATTTCCTACTTCCAAGGTGGACCAACCCGCGGCACACCTTGAGAATAGTTTTGCGGCTCACGAGATTCAATACAACTATACAAAATGAGAATATTTTGTGCAATATTTTTGTGTTTAGTATATAATTTTTTACAAATAAATCCCATAGCCAGAGACGCCTTAAGAATCTTTGAGGCCCTGGGCCCAGAGAAATCTTAAATTTTTTTACTCCCTGGGACCCTATGCAAAAGTAGGCCCTACCGGAAATCTTTAAAATTAGACAGTATATAGTATGCATTGTCAAATACTTGTTCAAACGGTCATTTGAAACAAATAACAAAACCTAGGCACAAACCAGCTCGATCGATGACCGCATTTCGACTAAATGAATTGAATGGTTGTTTATGGTACTAGGCCTAAGCCTAGACATGAACAATGTTCATCATACAATAATACCGGCTTGTACCACTTTTGCCACTTGACAAGCAACTTGAAATTCCCTGTTTTTGGAGAATATGTACGAGAATAATATTTGACTATTAAAATTATCCGGATCATGATCTTATTAAGACAGAGTCGAGAACGAAACGAGGCCCTGGGCCCGGGCCCAGTTGATCCATGCCTTATAGCGTCTTTGCCTATAAATGTTTCTATCTTATAACGTTGCCTCTGTTTTAATCCAATAAACGTTTGCAATTAATCCAAATCTAATATAAAGATATATATTTTGATATGCAGCACACGGGATTATAATGTTTTTCCGAAGTGACCCGCTAGGTCATTTGGGTTGGCTACCTCTAGTGTAAGGACTGGGGAGAAATTCTTATCCCGCCAAAATTAAACCTTCTGTGAAAATCGAAGCAGGTAAAAATAGCTAGTTTTGTGCATTATTTTGCTGTCTGATGAATTAGAACGTTAGTTGTAAGTAATGAGACTTTTTTAAAATAAATATTTCTTAAAATAGCAGATGAGTTTTTGATGAAACCAACAACCTTTTTCAAAACTATCTAAAAAGAAAAAAGTTAATGTTCGAAATCAGATATGCTGTGAGAAGGCAGCAATCTTAAAAGAAAATGAAAGATCTGTTAGTGACGAAGGAAATGTATTGAGGATAGTTTGCAGATGCAAATTTTTTTTTGTATATTTGAATTAATTTTTTCATTGTTTAAATCTTTCTGTACTTGATGTCTCTCATCCAGCGTGTTGAAAATTTTCCTACCATTAAGAATATCAGATCTCATAAACGACATCAAGAAGAATCCAAATCTTTTAATATACAAAATGTAGTCAATGCTGCGTAAGTTAACTTTGTAAACATTCACTTTTTAATACCAGTTCCTACTAATATGTTGCTTAGAATGCATAGGTAAATGATGAAATGTACCTTTCTTGCAGGACTCGTAGAAAAATTAAAACTTTATGAAAATAGGGAGTACTTGAAAAGAGATGAAAATATACTATGTAAGTAGAGTCAGGGCCGGCTCTAGCAATTTTGCCGCCCCGAACAGAAATGAAAAATGCGACCCCTCTCCCCAAAGTAAAAAACAAACAAACTATTATTCAAAAAGATAAAAATGGTTCATAAATGGACACCATAAAACTTGAATATTCCTTGCGAAGAAAAAGGGAGCTAACAGTTCATATATATATATATTTTAAAACTAAAACATATATATATATATATAAATTACCACTGCTTTTTTCTGACTTTTAATTCTGAATTTTTGATAGCCAATGTAGCTAAGCCATTTAATATAGTATATATCTTTAGAATTTGTGAACTGTAAGAATTTTTTTATTAATTTTCATTTTGAGAAACTAATATCTACACTTGCCAAACTTATTAGCAAAGAAAGTAAAATAAATAAAATAGCAAGATTTGGAACAAATTCTAAAACAGAAGTAAATTTTAAAACTTCAACTGGGCTTTTTTTTTTTTTGCCTGCTAAAGCTAAAACTGACATTATCTCATCTGCTCAATCAAGCACGTTTACATCCAATGATTCTCCGTCAGTCAACATCATTTCTAAATTTTTACAGTTTTAAATTAATTAAAGTTTTAAGGGACACTTAAATCATAAATATTGTACAAAAATTGAAAACAATTACTGTCGGTACTCATGAAATTAAATCTGCATTCTCCAAGGCATTAGCTGCTTCGTCCAATGTAAAAACAAAAACTCTATCTTGAAATTTAATTTAGGATACTCCATCGGATCATCTTGTGCTTCATGATTAAAATTCACATTTTTCAGTCGAACTCTGTGACGTGGCTGCGTCACCTCAAACTTAGCAGAGATATCAATCTCGACGGCCAGTTCTTTTGCATCACAGTGCCTTTTATCAAAAGTCACATCCTTAAAAAAATCTTTACAATTTCTTGAGAGTTCCATAGTAGATGGTAGATCGTAATATTTTGTTTGCATAGCTTGCTTATTGGATTTTAATATAATTAAAGATTTTATACCAAATAATGATGGCCATAGGAACTTGAATTGTTAAGTAGAATTTAATAATCCAGAGGCCTCATCTCTTTTAGAGTTGCTAATTTCAGCATTATTATAAAAACTAAGCATCCTAAAAACCTCCCAATTGATAACTTAAGTGTTTAATAGCCTCTATTCAGCTTTCCCAGCTATTTACACTGTGGCTTTAAAGTTTTATGCCCTTTATACGTTTTAATAATATAATCCAACGAAAAGTTGAAGAAAAAAAATACATTTTTTAACTATATTAAAAAAAGTACAGGCTTCTAAGAATGCTTTTACCATATCATTAACGACCAAATTTAAAGAGTGGCTACTACATGGCACATAGATTGTTCGCGGATTTAACGTTCTTGTTTTAAATTGAGCCCCTGATTTCTCGCCTTTCATATTCACTCCGTTATTGTAAGCCTGCCCCCGCATATCTAGCAAATCTAGCCCTAATTTTTTTTAAGTTTCTCAACTATTAAATTTGAAAGTTCTCTTCCAGTTAATTTTTCAACTGGAAGGAAACCAAAAAAACTCGCATTAGTTTTAACGATAACTTCGTTAGAATTAGATTTCTCAATACATGTATACCTTACCATAAATGTCATTTGTTTGATCTTGCTGGCATCAGGGGCGCATTCTAAAATTATCGAATAATATTTAGCTTGTTGAATTTTATGAACAATGTATAATTTAATATTCTCATATAAAAGAGAAATTATCTCGTTCTGAATATTTTTCTCTAGATAGTGTAGATCCATAACAAAAAAAAAGGTATTTTTAAAATTTGGCCAAAATGCCGCCCCTAAAATTTTCCGCCCTCGACATTGGTCCGGTTTGTCCGGCCCTAGAGCCGACCCTGGTAGAGTTTTTAAGTGTTAAAACCATAGTTCTCATCGACTTGACGATGATTATTCATGACAGAAAATTGTTGTGACCCTCCCCTTTGATTTTGTAAAAAAGTGTTTTGTTTACTAGATGTATGAACCCCTTTGAAGCGAGTGGCTGGCGCTATAACCAGCTCTGAACCTACAGGGTGGCCATAATTAAACTGCAAGTGTTCAAGGGGTGCTGGAGAGAAAGCCACTGGGAATATTCCAGTGAAATTTGGTATCTACACGTTTCAGAATATGTGCAATTCAAATATGCAAGAAAAAAAATCCACCATTTTCACCCGGTAGATGGCGCTGTACCGTATTTCATCACTCACCGATGGCATATACAACTTCAGAGCAGACAGAGCATAATGACATTTTAAGAGGCAAAAACAGTATAAAACATCATTTACAGTTCATCAAAATTTCATAAAACTCACTTCAGTAATTAAATTTTCACAGTATCATGAAATCTAAAATTAATGTGAATTAAGATCACAAATTAAACGATCCATAAAGATGCTTTGGAAAATAATTAAACCATTATTAATTCAATGAAATTATCACATGATGGGCTCAATGTGCGAACCACCAGATGCAACCACATGCTTGAAGCATTTTAATTTTATACGGATAACGCCGAATAATGTGGCGCGACACTTTATGCACAGTTGACCAGGGAAGAGATAATGTGCGAGCCACACTTGCGCTCACTTGTTGCAGTATACTGGCTCCTGAACTGCTATTCGTAGTAGCAATAGCGTCTTCAATTTGTTGCACTCTTTCCAAGTTTACGGGACGTGCGCCGCCCTCTTGTGCCTGGAATTTTTCTTCAAATTTAGAAATCACATTTTTAATCCATTGACACACTCATTGAACCTCTTCTTAATCGTTTCATTCACCGGTATTCTTTCGGAGTAGCCTAATTATTGCTACCATTCTCATAGAATATCTTCACTAACAATGCACATTCCTTCTTATTCAGAGTCATGATTGACCATTATTCAATGTGGTCTCATTTTAATACTGTTTGATGGACTTAAAATTTGCATACATACCGTCGATAAGCATTGAAACACAGCACAGCGCCATCTATCGGGTGAAAATGGCGACTTTTTTTCTTGCATATTTGACTTGCGCATGTTCTGAAACGTGTAGATACCAAATTCCACTGGAATATTTTCAGTGGTTTTCTCTCCAGCAATCCTTGAACACTTGCAGTTTAATTATGGCCCCCCTGTATTTTCAATTGGTAATTTATTGATTATTAAAGTTGTCTTGTTGTTATTAACTTTAACTGAGTTATTATTTGAGATGAATTTATTGACTAAATCAAACGAACCTGCAAAAAACTGAAAAAGGCCTGTGGAAGATTGGAACCCGCGATCTATGAGTTCGTAAGCACATAACATACCACTAGACAAAAGTGATCACTCCTGTCTGGAGGCTGTTACTGGCTTACTTAGTTACCTCCACAGTACTCCTCCACCAATGAATCAATGGATAGGTGAAAGAACGAGATATTTGTTGTTATGGCGTGAGTGGGAGTTGTTACTATTGCGTCAAGTGGGTCTGACGACTTTGCTGCGTGGAGTGGGTCAGACGGGTCCCGGACGTTCAAATCACGTCCGGGTCACCAACGTTACGTGCTTACGAACCCATAGATCGCGGGTTCTAATCTTCCACAAGCCTTATAACATGGCTTCCTAGCAACAGGACATCAGTGACTTGATGATTTGAAAGATACAGAGGTAAGCTCAGATTCTCCAGGCCCACTTTTCAGCTTAGGCACATGCCTAGGGCATGAAAGATTTGGGGTCGCAAAAAATTGGAGAGTGAAAAAAGAGAAAAAAAAATCCTTATAACAGAGAACGTACAACTCCTTAGTGTTTATTAAAAAGCCAATTATTCTCTTTCATTTTTATATCTTAATTATCAAATCTTCGTTTTGCTGTCGGCCAAATTATTATGTAAATCGCTTGGCTTTTCTTCCCCAAATCATATTTTGTTTCATGTTAACTATTATTAAATTGTTTTTAAAACTCGAAATAAAATCGTTATCGCAGCGTTTGTTAAACTGTGGGGAGCGCCCCCCTACTAGGGCGTGATAAATCTATTTGGGGGCACGAGCATATCGCGAAAAATCGAAAACAAACGATTTAAAACAATTATCAATTTAATAAAATAATTTGCAGTTTAAAATAATTACAAAGTAAAAAACATTCTTATATAATAAAAAAATGAGATACACATTCACACTGATATAATACACACTACCTATAAATGTATTAGTACTGCACAAAGTATTTGATATCTAATTTATCAATATTCAATTAAAAACAAGTTTAGTAATTATTAGTGACTCCCTTGGGCTTGTCATATACAAAATTTAATATTTATCTAATTAGTACGTTTTATAGTTAAAGTCGTATTGCATCGTAGTTATACCATGAAAGTACTTTATAATTGCATTCAATATATTGTTAATGTGAGAAGGGTGGTGCAATGAAAATTATGACTGAAAATTGGGTCGCAAATATCGAAAGTTTGAGAATCACTGCTTTATCGCAATCTACAACACTTTTTTTGGTGTCATGAATTCCTTTAGATTCTAACCTTGATATCTATACACAAGGACGGATGGTTCAATTCCCCCCCCCCCTCCTCATAGACCTACAGATTTTTAATCTTTAACATAAAGATTACGCCTCAGCACTCTTTTTATCTCTTTAAAAAAAATTAATCCCCCCCATAAAAAAAATTATGTGCTCCTCAGTTTACTAGTTTTATTATTAAATTATCATATCAATAAGATTCATAAATCCAAGTTGCTAAATATTTTGGGCTGTTTTTTTTTTTTTTTTTACTCTGTGCTTTAAGAGACGTTTGCAACTCTTCAGACTTGTCCCTCTTTGTATCATTAAAAATTAAATATGTTTACTTAAAAAAAATATACTTTCCCTTTCTTTTATAAATATATATTGAAAAATTACTCTGTATTTACTTATATATTTAAACATTAGACTGTGGCTGAAGATAATTACTCGTGTAGTAAATTGTTTCCCGTAAACAAAGGTTTTAGAAAACCGATGAAAATATTTGAATTATTCCTAAAGTAGGCAAAGTCCATTTTATTGGTAAAAATACCACCGTGAGAAAAGGTTCCTTGGAGTGGTTCCTGCAAGATCAAAAAATATCCCTACATAAGAACTATTGCATAAATTTTCATTAAATTTGAAAGTTTTTGATACATAAATATACAAACATTGGCAAACAGTTTAACCAAATGACAAAGAAATTGTAAAATTAAAATTTTAGATATTCCTTTAACAATCATACTAAAGGGGATTTTAATAAATAGCAATAATATTTTTGTTATGAAGTATTCATAGTAAAATCAGGTTGTTTTGTAATTATCAATAGTTTCTACGTAAACATTAGTTTATAGGCAGAAAACTTGCAAGTTTACAGAAGAGTTACTGAGTACCTCTGAACAATATATAATTTGTACAGTTTAAATTAGTATGAGTATATTTGTCTTGAGTTATGAATAAAAAACAGTACGTCAGCATCATACATTAGAACAGAGGTTCTCAAACTTGCCATGGTTTTCGATTTTGGGTAGACCCTTGCTTACTTTGTGGTGGTGAGGGGGGAGGGTGTATTTGGCACCCCTCTATCACCGTCTTGCCTACCTAAAGGAATGGGGGAAACAAAGCATCACCAGCAACTTCCATAATAACTATTATTTTATTTCTCTTCAAACGCGCTTAATCAATCACAAGTGAAACTACAAAAGGAAACCCTAGGAGTGATATATAAAGTGAGAAATCTAATCTCATGAATGACTCTGAGTAAACAAAACTAAGTGAACTATACAAGGAGAACAAGCACTAGTGATCCGATAACTAAATCTAATTCAATCTTATATCCTAAATCTAATAATTTAATCTCTTAGCAACTACTTCCTTAAATCGTGCTATGTTCGTGAAATACTCAATGAAATATTCTAATATTCTCACCTTCGTATCACCGCAACAGCTCTCCGGCTCCTTCCATCTTACATCTACAAAACCTTGACTTTATATAATCAAACTAATTTAAATATCAGGGTTTCTTCTTGAGAGGCTGTGAATTAACGCGAATGCTGGCCCCAAAGATTCCCCAAGAGGATTAGTGGAATAATGACGCGTATAGATCCGTCACAACTTAATATTGAACTTTAGCAAGTTCATGAACTTTTAATGTGTTTTTGACAGCTGGTATACTGTGGTAGCTCTCTGCTACTTTAAAACATTTGCTTTTCTATCTGTAGTTAACTTAAAAAAATTTAAAAAATACATGTGTTAATTTTAAACATTTATTAGATTCCAGTTAAAATTTAGTATCTGTTACACAGAATAAGAGAGCAAAAACAAATGCTTTTTTGACGCTATTTTAACAAATTTTTAATATTTAGCATTAATTTATATAATTAGGTTTGACCTTAAATCTCCTCGGTTAGTAATGTCCTGTCTATTTTGTCCTTTGGAGATTAGAAATTACAATAAGATGTCGCAATGAGGATTTACTTGACTCTTCCTGTGACAAACTGTACTGCAGAGAGAGGCTTTTCTGTCCCTTAAGAGAATTAAAACGGACATGAGAACTACTATGTGGAAAATGAAAAGCTTAATAGTTTAATATTGCTATGCACACAAAATGATATAAACATGGAAATTGATTATAATGATATCATTAATGATTTTGAAATGATGAAAGCCCGAAGAAAACCTTTGTTGTACTAGTATGTGTGATTCAACTGTAGGATGTCGAAAAGTAAAAAATAGTAAGATAATTAACAAGTGAATGGATAAGAAAGTTAAAAAATTGATAATTATACAAAGTTCATACAATAATGTATACTCTATACTGTAATTCCATACGATTTTCTTAATTTACTGTACCTCTTTACAAAAGAATGGGGAGGAGGGGGGTGTCCGGGATGCCAAAAGGCAAGAGATGAACAAGAATAATCAAACCATGTCACTCTCTTTTCTTACGGCCGCCGGTTGCCAGTCCGGGTCCATAGGTGGTGGATATTGGAAGGACTCTCCATTATACACTGGTGTCCAAAAGTTAAGCATAAATTGTAAAATGCGAAAAACATGGAGTAAATATTCGTAAAATTATTCCAAATTTCTTGAGGATATTAATTGGGTGAAGAAGAAACATTGGGTTTATGCAAAACTTTTCAGTTGACTACGTCCTGCGCGAAACACCGACGCATGTCGGAACGCGGAGAAACCGATTCACGCAGCATAGGCAGTTCAGACAAGTTTCGTGCAACTGCTGTGCGAAGGAACGTTGTTAACCATCAAACAAGGTGAATGATGGCACAAAGACGCCAATTGGACATGTTTACGAAAGGAAGAAACATTGGAATGCTGGAATCCTCACGATCACAAGCCGAAGTGTCTCGAATTCTGAATGTGGACCAGTCTATGATCTCAAGACTGTGGCAGAGGTTTCAAAGAAAGGGAGATGTTACCCGACAACCAGTATCAGGTCGACCAAGAGTCACAAACCCTCTCCAAGACCGATATTTGGTAATAAGTGCGAGACGTCAGAGGGGCAGTACTGCCAGAGCACTGGGTTCGGTGCTCACAGTCGCCACAGGATTACGAACTTCGAGACAAACTGTTTACAGGAGACTCAATCATGCTGGCCTGTATGCCAGAAGATCCGCAGTCTGCATTCCCCTCACGTCTGCGCATTAACGCGCTCGTTTGAACTGGAGTTTGAAACATCAACATTGGAGTGTGGGAGAGTGGGCCAATGTGATGTTCAGTGACGAGTCCCGGTTTAGTCTGAGTAGTGATTCTCGGTGGGTAACGATATGGAGAGAACGTGGAACACGTTTTGAACCAAGAAACATAACGGAAAGACATTTTCCATCAAGGGGAGTAATGGTATGGGCAGGCATCATGATGGACGGCCGCACAGACCTCCATTTCTTTGACACGTGGTCTGTGACTGCTCAAAGATACAGAGACGAAGTTCTTGAGCCTTATGTTCGCTTGTTTCGAGGTGCTGTCGGTTCTGACTTCATATTCATGGATGATAATGCGCCATGTCACCGAGCGGTGCTGATTGATGACTTCCTTGAAACGAAAAATATCCAGCGCATGTCGTGGCCTGCGAACTCCCCTGATTTAAATCCTATAGAGCATGTATGGGATATGCTCTTGAGAAAATTGCAGCCCTTTCGCACCCACCAAACTCCGTTACAGAACTGAAGAGAGCTTTCTGAGGAGCTTGGAACCGTTTGAGCCCACAACTCATTCATCATCTCATAGCAAGTATGGTAAATTGCTGTGCAGCGTGCCTGGCTGTCAGAGGTGACCACACGCCTTATTAAGGTCAGTCAGTAGGGTAAAAACCTTCGGGAAATCGATTTTGAGTTTTTGATGTTTCTAAAATCCCCAAATCAGGACCTTTCTAATGATGTAACATACTTGCCATTTTACTAATTTAAAGTATATTAAAATGATTTTTAAAAAATATTCAACTGATGAGCCACGCCCCCTTTGACAGATAGAAATGTAAACATTGACCTTTTAAAACTGGGAAACTTTTCCTAAGCCACTCTCTGTTTTATTTATTCATACGCAATTAACTGTAGATTGACTGCAAGCGTAACTGTTAGGGTTGTTTACCTATTTTGGAGAAAATGCACGTTTATCCTGTTTGCATTTAAGATTTAAATATTTAAAATTTCTAAAGTTCACAAATTTTGAAATTTTTAATTTTTTGATTCTTAATATGTTTAGATAAAAAAAAAATATTTAAAAAAACATAAAGGTACGTTTTAAGAAGGTAGGAATACTCTCAATCATAGTAACATTACTTCAAATACTAACAACAGTAATGTCAATCCTCAAGCTGGACATACACATGACTCAAAGGAGACATGTGCAAAATAAAGTTTGATTAGAGTTTTTCTTCTTATTAAAGTAAGAATTAAAAATACCTTCATGAATTAAAATATTCTTGCATTTGCTTTCAAGAATGAAGTTCATTGTAAAATGTGTAAAAGAGGTTTAGACATGCAAGTTTTAAAATGTAAGTTTGGGCTGGAAATTTTTCCTGAAATGTTGTGCTTGTCCATATGATGTAGAATTCTCTTTTTTAAATATTCCTGAAGGAACGCAAATTGCCACAATAAATACCAGCTTTGTATATGCTACGTGTTCCATTAGAAGAGGTGCAGAAGCTGAGAGAATGTTTTGCCGCATAATGAATCTTCGACAACCACCTACAAGGTTTTCTCCTTACGGTGAGTAAATCTCAAATGCTGTAAAACTTGTTTACGAGGACTCCATTCAAAAGGCCGTGAGGGAAGCTATTTGTGAAAATGAAGGTAATAATAATATTGTGCTAGTGGTAGATGGGACATGGCAGAATGCATCATCAAATGGTGTAGTTACTGTGGCCAGCATTGATACAAGTAAGGTGATAGATGTCAATTTTCTTTTGAAATATTGTATATGTAAAAAGGGGCACATAAAAACTGTCGGTGAAAATTCATGATGTGGATATAAACAGGCTGAAGTATCGGGTAAGTCTTACAAACATAAAAAGTCTTCCAGTTGCTGTTGTAGTAGCAATGCGTTCTATATTTAGATATCTTTCCCATCCTGATTTGTTGAAATAATGTTTGAATCGAAAAACACAAAACCCGAATGAAAGTTTTCATAATGTCATTTTATCACGGGTTCCCAAAACAACATTTGTACACATTGAAACACTTTCACTTGGTGTTTATAATGCTGTTTGTTCCTTTAATGATGGTAATGTATCCAAATTAAAAAAGCTTCAGATAAATGGGAGTAGAACCTGGAGAATATTCGGTAAGTGCCATGAAAATTCTCGATGGGGAAAAATTAATGAAAGCAAGCATGCTTTTTCTGCATGATCAAAGAAAATTAGAAAAGATAAAAAAAAAAAGAAGATAATATTAAGAAAAATAAGGTAAAAACCGGCTACAGTGCAAGATCTTTTGATGAGGTAAAATTTTATATAAAAGCTACTGTTTTCTGAAAATTTTCTTTTCTAAACTGTGTTTTCTCATTTCTATAAATTTACTGTATGCATGAACTGAAAATTTTTATTTTATATTTCATATATATTCTTGTGTATACTGAAGTGAAATTTTTGAAATATTCCTCAGACATTTAGCTAAAAAGCATACTTTGTAACACAGAAAAGGAAAATTTTTATTAAATTCATTATTGTTCTCTGCAAAAATTATATTTTTAATCAGGCTGATCAATTTTTTTAAAAAAAAATTTCACTTCTGTATAAAAGTAAATGTTTTTTTAATGCACACACAAATTTTTAAGCTTTAGTGTTCAATAGTAAAAGGTACATAAATATATCTCACAATGCGTTACATGAAGCTTGTTATATACAAAAAAAATCATAAATTTCATGTTTAAAAACATAAAAATAGTTTTCTTGTTGTTTTGGATACTATTTATGTAATATTTATAGAAACTTTTTAATTCTGATATTTTAAGAAATTTTGTTTACATGTGAATATAAACACTAATGAAACTTCTCGAAATGCCATATAATCATGTATTACTGTCTTATAAAAGATTATATTTTTTAATTTGTGTCTTCTTTCTCTATAAATTAATTGTATGCATGAACTGGAAATTTTTATTTTATACTTCATATATATTGCGTATACTGAAGTGAAATTTTTGAGATATTCCTCAGACGTTTAGCAAAAAAGCAGATGTCGTAACATAGAAAAGGAAAATTTTTATAAAATTCATTATTTTTTTTTCTACTCTACAAAAATTACATTTTTAAACATGCTGATCAATTTTTTTAAAAAAATTTCACTTCTGTATAAAGATAAATGTTTATTTAATGTACACACAAATTTTTAAGCTTTAGTGTTCAATAGTAAAAGGTACATAAATATATCTCAAAATGCAATGCCCTTTTTCGTTGCACGAAACTTGTTACATACCAAAAATACACAAATTTCATGTTTAAAAGCATAAAATCAGTTTTCTTGTTGTTGTTTTGGATACCACTTATGTAATATTTTAAGAATCTTTTTAATTCTGATACTTTTAAGACATTGTGTTTACATGTGAATTTATGAAACACCAATGAAACTTTTCGAAATGTCGTATAATAATGTATTACCAAAGCCTTATTTTCATGTATTGACACATTTTTACATGGTATTTATGATGCGTTATAGTCAACTTGGATGACAGTAATGTATCAGAACAGAAAATTCTTCAAAAATTGATGCATAATTTGAGAAAAATGATGCAAATGCTATGAAATATCTCGATAGATTAAAAGTAAAAAATGCAATATATGTATTTTCTGAGAATTCTAAGCAAAAGAAATAAGTAAAAAGTCTTAAAAGTTATTGAGAATAAGCTAATATTTAAAAAAATAGTGCAAATACAGATTGTAATTCATAATTTTTTTGATGAAGTGACATTTTATAATAAAAATGCAAATATCTCAAAACGGTGTTTTCAAAAATGCGTGTACCTTTTTCTCAGAACCTATTCAACAGAAGCACTTTCAATCTTCTCACTGAATATTACTGATATATAACTATATATACTGAACTGAGCTTTTATTAATATTCGCATAATAATTTTGTAAAAGTCAGTTATCGTGAAAAAAAATGACATTTTTCAAAAAATTCATAGTGATGCTGTTGCGATGAATGTTTTTGAAAAAACTAAACAATATATTTGAAAAAGCTTTCGATCAGTTTAAATAAAAAAGTCTAATTAATATACAGAAAAAATTTTAAGTCTGTACAATCAATAGTTTCTGAGAAAAAGGTACATAAAAATGCTCAATTTAACATTGTCGGTATAGGGGATACCGACTACTCTTAACAAAAATTATTGAAACTTTTGCGAAAACTAAAGCTAGGAAAAACTTGTAAACCTAATTGTTAATAGGTATAAGTCTAACCCCTTCATGTAATAAGCCTTTTATTCTTATCTACATAGTTTTATTTCCTAATACCTATGTTATTATTTGTATTCTTGTTCGTTATTGTTTAATTTTTTAATATCCGTTACGTTACTTCTCGATTTCCCCTTCTAGCAGTTCCTAAACTCTTTACAGCTATTCTGGAAGAGGTCTGTCGTAGTGCCAAATCGAACCAGGGCAATCACTAAAGCTCACAAAAGAAAACTCATGCCCATGCATGTAGATAATATGTAGCTCCTATGTTCTGAAAAGCACGATAAAGATCAGATGTATATTTAAAATATTCATATATTTTTACTTTATAAAATCCAACCAAGATAGGGCCCTCATTTTCTTTCTATACCAGGGCCTTTGGGTACCTAAGGTTTCTTAACAATATAGAAAAAAGAAATCCTAAAATTTCAGGTGAGTTTACAGCTCCAGAAATTGAAAGTGCAGAACTATATTGGATAAAACAGACACAGCAATCTGTTTTTAATCGTGAAATTGATTTATTGAAACGAGAAAAATCTATTGAAAAAGATTCAAACTTATATAGTCTGAATCCAAAATTAGATGAAAACGGTTTGTTAGTCGTATCTGGAAGACTGCAATTCTCTAAATTTTCTCAAAAGAAAAAACATCCTTGGATACTTCTAAATGGAGAAAAATTTACTAGTTTATAAATTCAGTATGCTCATAAAAGGGTTTTACACTTTGAAATTGCTAGTACATAACACATCTTCGAGAAAAACATTTCATAATTAAAGGTAGAAAAAACGTAAAATCAGTTCTAAAAAATTGCATCATTGGCAAAACTTTTAATGCTTCCCCTGGAAAACAAGAAATTGCTCCATTACCGAAGGATAGAATAGTTGAATCTCCCCATTCCTCATCAGTGCAGTTGACTTTGCCGGTCCCATTTATATTAAAACAAAGACAGGCTCAGAAAAGGCTTACATTGTTTTATTCACTTGCACTGTCACCAGAGCTATCCATCTTGAGTTAACCACGAATTTAAGCACCGAAACATTCCTTTTAGCCTTCAAAAGATTCATACCTCGCAGAGGACTTTGAAAAACGATCTATAGTGATTATGCTAAATCGTTTATTAAAGGTAATAAAATTTTAAGTGAGGTGTGGAGTCGAATCTCCAAACCTAAAGTTCAGCAATATTTTATGTAAAATAAAATTATTTGGAAATTTATTATTCCCAGAGCCAGTTGGTGGGGAGGCTCATGGGAGCGAATGGTGAGTTCTGTTAAAACACCAGTGAAAAAAATCCTAGGAAGATCTTGCCTTAACTACGAGGAGAATGAAACTACTGTAATAACAACTGGTAATTAATAGCCGTAAGAAATTGAATAGAAATTGAAGCTGTAATTAATAGTCGTCCTTTACTTTTCTTTACGAAGAAAACGAAGAACCACTTCCACTGACACCCTCACGTTTTCTGATTGGCAAAAGTTTGAATTCCTTGCCAGACATTCAATCAACCAAAGATCCCGAGTCAAATAAGAAAATTTTGACAACGATGTTCAAATACAAAGAGCAAGTTATAAACCATTTCTGAAAAAGGTGGAAAGAATATCTGCTGGAGCTTCGATCCGCTAATTTTATAAATACAATTGCTACACCTTCTAAATTAAAATTGGAGAGAGATGTCGTCCAACTTCATGAAGACAAAATGCCGAAACATTTGTGGAAATGCGGAGTAATCAGAGAACTCTTTTACGGCAGAGATAGTAAAGAGCGTTCGTGTGCTGTACATACTTTGTCTGGTGTTATTAAGCGACCTATTCAGTTACTCTACAAATTTGAACTGGATTTGAATGACTGAAATCTATATAATTCTTTCATCTGAACTATAGAACATTTTTATATTTTGTAATTGTATTTTGTTCATGTCTAACCCAGTATTATTGTATATTTCTAGATTTGTATATGCAGTGAAAATTAATTCATTATATAGTGTTTATTGTAAGCATGTTTAATTCCTTATATTTGTGTTTTTTTAGAAGAAATTCCATTTAATTTGATCGATGAACAGTAGTTCATCCGGGGGCAGAGTGTTAAAACCCCAGTTCATCGACCCCTTGGCGATGATTATTCACGCCAGAAAATTGTTGTAACCCTGCCCCCTTATTTTTGTCAAAAAGTGTTTTGTTTACTAGATGTATGAATCCCTTTGAAGCGAGTGGCTGGCGCTATAACCAGCTCTGAACCTACACAGGGTGGCCATAATTAAACTGCAAGTGTTTAACGGGTGCTGGAGAAAAAGCCACTGGGAATATTCCAGTGAAATTTGGTAACTACACGTTTCAGAATATGTGCAATTCAAATATGCAATGAAAACAATCCACCATTTTCACCCGGTAGATGGCGCTGTACCGTATTTCATCGCTCACCGATGACATATACAACTTCAGAGTAGACAGAGCATAATGACATTTTAAGAAACAAAAAATGGTATAAAACATCATTTACAGTTCATCAAAATTCCATACAACTCACTTCAGTAATTAATTTTTCACAATATCATGAAATCAAAAATTAATGTGAATTAAGATCACAAATTAAACGATCCATAAAGATGCTTTGGAAAATAATTAAACCATTATTAATTCAATGAAATTATCACATGATGTGCTCAATATGCGAACCACCAGGTGCAACCACATGCTTGAAGCATTTTAATTTTATACGGATAACGCCGAATAATGTGGCGCGACACTTTATGCACAGTTGACCAGGGAAGAGATAATGTGCGAGCCACACTTCTTGCGCTCACTTGTTGCAGTATACTGGCTTCTGAACTGCTATTCGTAGTAGCAATAGCGTCTTCAATTTGTTGCACTCTTTTCAAGTTTACGGGACGCGCGCCGCCCTCTTGTGCCTGGAATGTTTCTTCAAATTTAGAAATCACATTTTTAATCCATTGACACACTCATTGAACTTCTTAATCGTTTCATTCACCGGTATTCTTTCGGAGTAGCTGAATTATTTCTACCATTCTCAGAGAATATCTTCACTAACAATGCACATTCCTTCTTATTCAGAGTCATGATTGACCATTATTCAATATGGTCTTATTTTTATACTGTTTGATGGACTTAAAATTTGCATACATACCGTCGACAAGCATTGAAACACAGCGCCATCTATCGGGTGAAAATGGCGTCTTTTTTTCTTGCATATTTGACTTGCGCATGTTCTGAAACGTGTAGATACCAAATTCCACTGGAATATTTTCAGTGGTTTTCTCTCCAGCAATCCTTGAACACTTGCAGTTTAATTATGGCCACCCTGTATTTTCAATTGGTAATTTATTGATTATTAAAGTTGTCTTGTTATTAACTTTAACTGAGTTATTATTTGAGATGAATTTGTTGATTAAATCAAACGAACCTGCAAAAAACCGAAAAAAGCCTTATAACAATAAGCATTCTCTCTTTAACATCCATTCTGTTGAAATACATAAAGTGTTCGCTCACTTAGAAATTTGTAGAAATCTTACATTAGCCTGAGATTAAAATTTATATGTGTGGTGGTCAATTGGGGTTTTCCTTGCCTACACGAGTGGGTAATTTTTATTGTGCTGTAAAGGATATGTGCAACACTAAAGTAATTGCATGTGAAAACATTTTTTAATGAATTTCTTTAATAAAAATATTGTCTGTTGCTTTTTTATTTCTGCAATGCGGTCACATACAAAAAAAAAAAAACTTTTGTTTAAATCTTGGCTTGCTTTCTTTGAAATATTTTATTTTATTTTTCTATAAAAATGGCTCGTAGTTATAAAGAAATAGCTAAAAGTGTTTGAAAATTGATTTCCACATTAATTAAGGTAAATCTGGTCAAAATATAGCAAAACTGGCCCTCTTTCAATGATGCAGTATGTGATAAAGCACTTTAAAGATTCAAATGGAATAAATAACAAGCCAAGAAAAGGATGTCCAAAGAAGTTAACTCGAAGAGTACTCAGATCAGCTGGATTACGGCAGGGACGTCTTAAGGCATGGGCCAACTGGGCCTAGGGGCCTCGGTCTCAAAAGGGTACCCGTCTCGTTCTTGACTCAGCCTGAATAAGATCATGATTAGAATAACTTCAACAGTCAAATATTTTTTCCGGTTGTTTTCGAGGAACTGTGAATTTCGGACGATATGTAAACTAGCTACTTGTGATGACCGTTGTCGTATAGTCCTAGGCCAGGGGTCGGCAACCTGTGGCTAGCGAGCTACATGCGGCTCTTTGGATGTGAAGCTGTGGCTCTTTAATTCCACTCTCAAATATTACTTTTTTTTATAAAAAAAACATTTAAAAATTATTCTGAATTGATTAACTAGGATTAGGCACCGTTTCTTCTCTCAGCCACTTGTACTCGTTTTTCATCGCACCCCTCCCCCGTGACACGTTGTGAGTATGTCAAATATTGCTTCATACATGCTTCTGAAGAACTGTTTCGTAATTTCAAAAACAAACCAGAAATCTTGGAAAAAAATCAAAGATTTGCCACTATCTGCTAAAACAGTACAAGACAGAATAACTAAAATGTCTTCAAATGTAACATATTTGCAGGTGGAAGATATTCAACTTTCTTCTGCCTTATCATTTTCTATAGATAAGTCTTACGACATAAAAGACACGGCGCAAGTTGCCCTTTTTGTCAGGTATATGTCTTCTCAAGGTTCAATAGAACTTCTGGGATTGCTACCGCTCTTGGGACAAATAGCGAATGCCGTGCTAAAATGCCTTCAAGATAATAAGATCGATTTAAATAAAATCGTTTCAATAGCAACTGATGGAGCCAGAAGTATGAAAGGAAAAAATAAAGGGGCAACAACGATTCTTCAGAGCAAAATAAACCACGAAGTTCTTACGTTTCACTGCATAATACACCAGGAAGCGCTTTGTGCCCAAACATTTCCAGCCGAAATAGTTGAAGTCCTGCATTTGGTAAC
This sequence comes from Trichonephila clavata, assembly GCA_019973975.1. Classification (NCBI taxonomy): domain Eukaryota; kingdom Metazoa; phylum Arthropoda; class Arachnida; order Araneae; family Nephilidae; genus Trichonephila; species Trichonephila clavata. The sequence goes on along the minus strand of BMAO01008044.1, from coordinate 125,736 downwards.
TAAGATTGTTAACAGCATCTTGTCAAAAGCACTCTACCATCGTCAGTTTAAAGAATTCTTAAACGAAATGGAGACTCAGTACTCCGACCTTCTTCTTCACCATAAAATGCGATGGCTTTCCAAAGGTAAGGTGTTGAAACATTTTGCTTTGTGCTTGAATGAAATAAATACATTCCTCAATGAAAAATGCATTAATCACCCTTAATTAGAGAACAACAAATGGTTGCAAAAATTTTACTTTATGGGGAATATCACAGCGAAATTAAATGAGCTGAATCTAAAACTGCAAGGAAAGGGAAACCCAACCTATGTTTAAGTAGAATTGGTTTGTTTCGAAGAAAAATTAATTCTTTTTGCAAGAGATATTCAGAGTGGTAAATTACTAAAGCAATATCGTGATAAAACCAGTGCAAATGTTGACATGAATTACTTCAGCACAGTTATAAAAAAATAAAGATGAATTTGCTGACAGATTTGAACAATTCAAAACCACTATAGCATTCATAGTACATCCTCTCAACACAAATATTAACGAAATCCCCATTGAGCCATTTGGAATTTATACTGAATCTCTAGAAATGCAATTGATCGATTTAAAAAGTAAAGCTTTGTGGAGTAAAAAATTATAGAGTTGAAAAGCAAGTTTGAAGAGTTTGACGTCCAGAAATGCATGTACGTAACGCAACAAAAGTGGACAGCTTTTAAAGAAATGCCGTGAGTTGAGGCACTTATATTAGACGTTGTAACAAAACCGCCTTGAGTTCTGGGACACCTGCGACTTCCCTCCCATGGCCGGGTCAGTTTTAGGAGAATTGATCACCACATGTGCCAAAACACCTGCAGTCGTTAATATATTGCGCGGTCGTGTCTTGGTTAGCCCCGGCAACACCGACACGAGGAGAAGCCCATTGCGCCCACGGCCGGATGTAGGGAGAGAAAAAGACGCCGACAATGGTCAACCGCAGGGACCGAGAGGGGGCCGTGAGAGAAAGGAGAGTTGGAGCCTAAGCCTTCGTAATGAACGGACACCAAGATCCCTCCCTCTCAAAGCAATAGAAATTGGGACTCTAAAATCATCTAATAGTACTAAATTGTAAATTAATGTAAATAATAGCTGTGACTTAATTAAACTAAATTTTTATTTTTTAAATCACACTAACTTTATTGTTTCAAACGTCACAACGCATGGAATAGTCTTCCAGATTGCTACAGTAAGGTGGAGAAGTTGGCTTTTGGAGTGCTGACTATTTTCGAAACGACATATTCGTGCGAGCAAGCATTCTTTTGCGTGAATATAATTAAAAGTAAAGTAAGAAGCTAACTAACAAATGAAAATTTAGAGTCGTGTTTGAAACTTAAAACAACAAGTTATGTGAGCCAAATTTATTCAAACTTTCTAAAACTATGCAAAGCCAACGCTCCCATTGAATTTGTTTGTTCAAATGTATGCTAATGTTTTTTTAAAAATTTTAATACAAGTTATACATTGTTTAGTAGAAGTTTAAATTTTCTACTTGAATAACCATGCAAAGCCATCACTCCTATTGAATTTGCTTGCTTAATTGTTTGTTATTGAAGTACAAGTTAGTGTTGTAAGTAAATGTTTAACTGTTTTTATTTTTTACTTAAATAATAAGTAATTATCTAATAAGGCCATATATATATATATTTAATTTGTTGTGAAAAACACTTCTAATACATGAATAATTAAATATTTTTTCTTATGAATAAATAAGAAATATAAGAATCTTATGAATAAATAGGTTAATTTTTTTTTTATCAAAATCTTTACTTATGCAAGTGCTATTTATTGTTGGCAAGAAAAAGTTTTGTGGCTCTTTAAAAACTTTGAAATTCTGTAAATTGTAATTTTTGGCTCTTCCTACTCAAAAGGTTGCCGACCCCTGTCCTAGGCTTACCCCCATGGCCGTGGTAGCCAAGTGGTCTAGGCATCGGATCGTGGCTAGCATGTCATGAGTTCGATCCTAGTACCACTGAAGACCCGCCGTGTAGGGGAGCGATGCACACGTAAAATCTGTCGAGAGCTCAAACGTCCTCCCGTTGGTGTGGTGTGGTAGTTAGGAGAGGGGGGGGGTGCCAGCTCAGGTGTCGCCCACGTCACTTGACCATGGTTCAAAATTACACGGACCGTCCCCAAAAGCCCTCGTGTAGCTGAACAGTGGGACGTTAATATTCACTCACTCACTCACCTTAGGCTTACCACCATACAGCATTATTCTATACCACTATTCACCATCATTCATTTAGTCAAAAGGCTGCAATCGATCGAGACGGTTTATGCGATTGTAAATCATGCACATTTATTTGTTTCGGGAAATTGTTCGTACGAGTTATTGACAACGTATACTATGTACTGACTACTTTTAAGGGTCATGGGGGGGCTGCATTTGTGTAGGGGCCCATGGCTTACTTTTATGTAGAAGCCCAGGGCCTTAAGACGTCTCTGATTACAGGAGCATTGTGTATTCGAAGAAAAGTTATATAAAAATAAAAAAATAGAAATCTTTGATTTTTCTTTGCTAAATCCATAATAAACAAGTCTGAAACATATTAGAATAATGACCTGTTTTTAGATGAGAGCAAATTCAACATTTTTGGCTCCAGCGAGCATTTAATAGTGTGAAGAACAATAAACAAGGAACTTAATCCTAAGAATTTAATTGGGACCGTGAATCTGGGAGGTATTGTTGTGTGGGGGTGTATGTCAGCTTCAAGATTATAGGTAGTTTGACATTTATTGATAGCGTCTTTATTTAAATATTTTAAACAACCTGAAATTATTCGCTTAAAATTGAGGTATTGAAGACGACTTCATTTTTTATATAGATAAGGAATCGAAGAGCACTGCTCTTAAAGTATGCCTCTGATGTTTTTAACTGTTCCAACAAGTTTTGGAAACACCACTTTAATCATCTGATTTAAATATGATAGAGCATATTTGGAGAAAATTTGAAGTTAGATTAAGATGACATGACATAAAAACAGGAAAGTATATCGATGCAGAAATTACAAAAAAGAAAAAAAAATGGTAAATTAAATCATTGCCGATACGTTCTTTAGAGAGCGGTAGTTGAAAAATGAACCACCATTTAAAAAAATTTTTAATCACTGAGATTTGTAGCAATATTTTTTTTGCAGGAGGATCGAATTTTAGTTCTCTATGGTATCAATAGATGGCAGCAACAAGTGAAACGATCAGATTTAATGCAGTTTTATTTTGAAAAAAATTTTAAAAAGGTGATTTTATCGAAAAACCACCTGCCCTTTAAAAGGTTAAAAGCTGTTGTGAGTACATTAAAGCATGTCCTACTATGTACTAAGTTAATGAAAAATGCATTAATAAGAAAGCTAATGAGATTTTTAGTGTACAATTTTTATGACATAATTGTTTAGTAGTTTTCTTAAATTATTTTTTAAAAATAATAAAGTCATGTTTAGTTTTAAACAGTGATTAGATTATTCCAAAAAGAACAAGTTGCAGATATAATTTTAATTATAATTCTGATAGATTAATTATAATTAGTCGATATCATATTTTATAGAGAAACGTACTTTGCTTCCCAGTGGTCTTTTAATTTTTTAATACCTTTTTCGTCGAACGATTTGCTCTCAAAATAAGCTTCAACAATCACTTCTTCATTTGAGTCAAGCATCTTTCCTTAGACCATTTTTGTAAGTCTGCAAACAGCCAGTGGTCTCTGGGGACCAGATCTGGACTGTACGGTGGGTGGGAAAGTAATTCGAAGTGCAATTCATTCTATTTGACGATCATTTTCTTGGACTTGCTTCACGGAGCATTGTCTTGGTGAAGCAGTACTTTTTCTTTTGCATTTGAGGACGTTTATCCTTTATTTTTTCATTCATTTGATCCAAAAACGCTATGTAATATTCACTATTAATGATTTCTCCTTTCTCAAAGAAGTCAATTAACAAAATTCCATTCGCATCCCAAAATATGGAGGCCATAACCGTGCAAACTGACTTTTGAGTTTTTGGTCGCTTTGGACAGCTTTCACCAGCTGCTGTCCACTCAGCTGACGATATTTTTGACTCAAGCGTGTAGTGTTGCAATGGATCCATGTTTGATCCATTGTCACATAATCTACATTAAAAAAACCTGTTAATTTTGCTTAAAATGGGCTGTGAATCGTTGATTCGTTGTTGTTTTTGATCGACATTGAGCAAAAGCAGCACCCACTTTGAACACAGCTTTTGTATTGACAAATGATCACGCAAAATAGTGAATACATTACCTTTTGATATCTTCAAATACTCTGCTATCTCGCACAACTTCAATTTATGATAGGCTAAAATGATTTTATGGACTTTTTTGATATTTTCAGGAACAACTGTAGAATTTAGGTGACCTGAGAGTTCAGCGTCATTTGTGTCATTGTGTTTTAAGTTCGCATACCACCTCTTAAACGTTGTTGGCGATGGAATAGAGTCCGGATAACACTTATCCAGTCATTGTTTTGCTTAAATAGTGTTTCTTCTAATCAAAAAGCAATGCTTAATTAACACATGAAATTCTTTTTCATCCATAGTTTCTAAACGAACAAAAGTTATTTCACTAAAACCCTGTAACTTTTAAACTAAACAAGATATTATAATGAAATTTTGACGCATGTCATTTGAATGTTAGTACTACTAGGTTATGCTTAGGAAAATTAAAATGTATCGTCATTTATATGTCAGGCCCGGGACTTATTCAGTGATGCGTTACTATACCGGATAAACCACACAGAAATGCGGTGGCCCTTTTCCGTTTAGTGACAGGTCATGACTATTTGGAAGAACATTTACATCCAGGGCCGATCCTAGCAGGGGTGCAGCACGTGCACTGCACGTGGGCGGCTAATCCAAGGGGCGGCCGCCGGCTGTATGTGGTTTTATCAATTGAACAAAATTTTTTGCAAATTTCTCAAAATAAAACTTATAACAAAATCAAATAAATATGCCAGATTTTGAATAGTATTGAAAATCAAATCTCGATTTCCCGATAACTGAGCATAATTTAAGAAAAATAGAATTATAAGAGGTGTGACCCAATGTAATAAAGGGACACGCGGGGAATGGGTTTTTAACTAAGTCCACTATTTAATTAAACACATTTATTGGACAAAACAAACATTAATATACAAAACTAGAGAGAACTGATTACAATTAAAAGGGATCGGAACGCATGCTCATACGTCCGTACAGTTTGGAAGCTTGGCCATCACTGGAGATAGTTCAAACCGCTAGAGGGCGTGAGTCTTTCTGCTGTTTATATGTGAGGAGGGGGGTTACAGAATGTTATTCCATAGTGTGTTGGCCGATTGTCCATAAATATCTACTCGTTTCAAACATCCTTCATCTGATAGCAAAATTTGTGGTGGAGCCGACAATATCGCATTAAAGAAGGTTTTGTTTTGTTTAATAATGGCACTGGCAGCGCACTGTGAATCGATGTTTGATGAAGGCATCTAAAAAAAAAAAAAAAAAAAAAAAAAAAAAAAAGGATTTTTTTGAAAGTTGCTTTACGAAAATATTTAATACGGTTAATCTAATAATGTTTAAATTCAATAATAACCTTCAATAACCTTACAATTTTGAAAAACAAAATAAGGGGAAAAAGTGATTTTTGCCTATGGTTTTATAACGCTTATAAACAATGCTCGTTTTCCTTTTTAGTGAGTTATACCCCTATCACAAAAGGTAATTTTATTTGGTATTAAGTTATAAGAGGAAAAAATCTTGCAGCTTCTTTTGACTTATGAGTAAATGATTTTCATTACAAAGTCTGTTTGAAAAACACTTCATTATTCACATAGAATTATTAATGTTAGTGAAGTGCTAAATTTAATTTTATGTTGTATGAACTTAATGGTACTGTAGTACTATGTTAAAAAATATGCTAGTTATATATGCGTTTTTTTTTAAGTCCTACTTGTAACCAGATACCATATAATCAAACAGGCGAATCAAGCGATTCACAACATAGCATTAAAAAACAGAAATAAAAATAAACTTATATTAAAAGCTACTCCTGATCTATATATATCTGCCTGCTTATATGTATACTCCTAGTTGGAGAGAGTAATTTCATATGATTTAATCCACTTATATATATATATATATATATATATATATAGCCCCTTACCGTGTTTACTATTGTCTCTATGTTAGCAGCAGGGGCGGCTCTAGGGCCTTGGAAACTGGACCCACTTGTCTGAGACGGCAAATTTTAGGGGTGGCATCTGGACCGAATTTGAAAAATACTTTTTTATGAAAAAATTGGTATGAAAATATTTTTTTGAAATATTTTTCTTTGGATACCTGTACCTTATTTAAACACCTTTTTTTAAAAAAAATTTTAGACTGAATTGAAATGCCGACTATACTGCTAGTAAAATTTGTATATAACACGACTATATCTTTTTATTAAGAAATAAAAATTACACTGCGTGGATTTGTTGTAGCGAGTATATGGGCCCCCGACCTCGGGATACAAGTAGAAACGATTATCATTTGTATATAGTATTACTGCGTTAAGGGTGACAAATGTGCATAAAAAATATTTTGCTTAGAGCAGCGTTCGCCAAATTGCAATTCTTCAAAATTCTGCATTTATGTAGAATTAAAAATTATGTTTGTTAAAAAATAATTGTGTTCACAATTTTCTAATTTATAAATATCTATAAAAAAATGACTTGCATTTACATGCCCATTTAAATATGTGACTGGTTTTTTGACAAAATTTATTTGTAAACATGTATTTGATTTATCTTTTTTGCAATTTTCAGTTATGTATTTGTATCTAGCAATGTGAATTTGGTATTTCATTTCATGTATCTTATTTTCTTATTATGTACTTTGTACATTTAAAGTCCGTTTTCTAATGTGTTGAACCTTGAAGAGTTCGAGGCTGGTGTGCACATTAAATCATGAAATTTGAAACGTTTTTTCTTATTTTGTTCTACAACTTTCTCCCCAACCCGAGTGGGTCACAAAAGACATTCTTTTTACCCACAGGATGTCCAGTATCAGCTAATTTACAGGGGACAGAGGCATTAAGAATTTTTAGAGATGTTTCATTCATTTATATCTGTACCATATCTGTAGACTCGTTTAAAAAATGGCGTACTGAAATTGGCCCAATTCAATCGCTTACATTTAGCTCATTTGAAATAGCAACAGGTAATTAGGTTTTCTAATTTTGAATTAATTTGTATTTGTAATATACAAATTCCTCCTATAAGATACACCTCCGATAAGCCACAATTAATGTTGGCATTGGTCTCTTTAAATATGAGTAACCTCTCATACCTTTTTATTAAGGGACATTCTATTTAAGTGGCACTAAAAAAAGTTTCTTACTTCTTTTCTGTAAAATTTTAAGATTTCACAGACAAGTGAATGTTTCTCTTTTAATAAATTAAATATAGTGCTGTCCTAATAAATCAATGTAATTTAACAGTGAAAAGGAACAGAGAAATAAAAAACTGCGACATTGTCTGTTTCACGCTTCGATTTAGAGACAATACAGTATATGTAATAAAGCGACTGCAACTCGTGGGGACTCGTTTTCTTTGGGTTTACATAGGAAATAAAAATGTTAGCTTAGGTGGACACGATACACTGGCTTTCAAAAAGATCCATACAACGGAATATTTTCAATAACATTTTGTAAGTACAAGATTTTATTGCTCATTTCAAAGATTTATACAGTAATTAAACTTTTTATATTAAGGTAAAACTGAGACATGAAAGTGCTTCAGATTTTGCATTTTTTAATTTAACTTTTTAAAAATAGAGGGCACTTTACTGCGTCCATAGATGCATTATTTATGAAAATTCGATAAATAGAACGCCAGAAAATTGAACTTTAAAATTGTAAGCAAATGTGATGTATGTAATTGTGATTCAGGTACACTTTCTTCAAAATCCGCGTATTGTATTTAATATGTATTGTAAAAAACTAATTTTTTTCTATACAAATAATGTAATTTTTCTATATTATATGTTCAAAATTATTGAAAACACTATATTTTTTGGGCAAAAATTACAGAAAATTTAAATATTTAGTTACATAATTTTAAAATTAAACTTTGTTTTTTAAAATGTTAATTTTATCAATTTTTCATTTATAAATAATCAATTTAGCTCTTAAATTATGAATCAAGTAGATATAGTACAAAGTGAATCTTGAGGATCATTCTATATTAAATACACAGCTTATAAAATAGACATTTCGTTTTTTCTAACTGCTTATTGTTAACATTGGAATACTCATTGCTAACTTTATATGTTTATTTCTGTTGGTTTTAACTCAAAATAAATCAATATTCATATGTATTAATATAAAAACAGAGATTCTTTTGTTATAATTTTTAAAAACAGAGTTCTATTTAAATTAGACACAAATTAAGTTCTTAAATTCACCAAAAACATTTTCTTTGTGAATTTTTATAACAATAAAAATATGTGTAAGGAGTTCTATAATGATGATGTTCAAAGTGAAGTAAAAATACTAAAACTTTGGTATTTTAAATGGAAGGTGTGAATCGTTCATAACACGTGTTGATGAAGTAGGGAAACAGTAATTAAAAAGGCTTCTAAATAATCAAGAATTTTAAACTTACAATTTAAAAACTAAGAGATAATGCAAAATAATCAAATGAATATAGGTATGGCTTTATATCGTATTAAAAAATATTATTTTTCAAATCATAGATGAAAATATCTTTATTTGCAATTTTCTCAAAATGCATTTTTTTGATGATTCCGGTAACCTTTCTCTAAATCTACTTTACCTATAGTGCTGATATTTTGTATACTATTAGATCCACAAACTTTCAACGAAGTGAATGAAATAAAATTAAAACAAAAAAAAATTCATTTTTAATAAATATTCACAAATTTTAGGTATAGCACAATTTCTGCATAAAATTTAAAGGAAATTTAAATAGCTTGATTTAAAAAAAATTAATCTATTTTTTAAAATTTCATTTTATTTATTTTATGGATTGTTATGATTGCAAAAACTCTGTGAAATTTTATATCTATATATGCAGTGGATTTTATGCAAAGTGTACCTAAAGGTAAGAACATGCCTTGAATATTTATTGAAAAAATAGTTATTAAATAATTATTGCTCATAGAGATTTGTCATTTAAAATGGAATTATTTTACATGAACAGATGCATAAATATACTGATAATTCAACGTAAAATTTTTACTTCCGTTGCATTTAATTTAAGTAAGTGAGAACCATTTAAATTTGGTGCAAAAAAAAGTTCATTTTTCCTTGTCTCAGACGTCTCAGTTACCTTAAGAATTTTCATTTTTCAGGAACTTCAAATATAAAAAAAAAACCCTGTGACTAAGGTATTTAGTTGTCTATCATTTATTTAATCATTAATACGATTTGAATTTCTAATTAAACTAATTTTTTACATTAAATGACACAATACCCAATGTCTGGTCTGGTGGTTTTAAATTTCTGGATATTGTGTCAAACACAAGGTTCCTTATTGGAAGATACCACTATATTTTTACCCTATTAAGATAAAGTATGAAGGATTATTTTATTGTGTTTGACTTCATGAAAAAGTGGACTATAAAAATAATATATTTCATTAAAAAAATCTTTTTTGTTAATATATGCGTTTACATTTATGTGTGATAAATAAATTCACATAAGTGCATAACGATTTTAACAAAGGATTACTGAGTTAAAAGAAAACTAGCTAATTTTCAGGGCTTCGAACCGTAATTTTTTTTGTTCCGGTTTTCGTTCCGATTCAACTAAAAAATTAATATCGGTTCAGTTCCGGTTTTCGTTCCGACCAAAATAACGGTTTTTTCCGGTTTTCGGTTTTCGGTTCAGTTCCGGTTCGAAGCCCTGGCCAGCCCGATTCATTTGGGGGCGGAGTGATGGATGATGACATCAATGATTGACGTAAAAATCGCCTAATGAAATACTACTATTACGAAACATTTGAATCGCCGCCATTACCAAACACCCATTTGATGCGCAGAAGATTTGATAGATGATTCATGCTACGTCAGTTAGGGCCTCTCCTGTCTATTTACTCCTCCCTGATCTAAACAGTCTATACAAACATCCGTGGATGATCGCATGCTGAGATGTGAAAAATAAAATATAACTCGATATTTTTCTTAAAAAATCATCTAGTTTAATCAACTGAATTAAATATGTCTTCTACAAGTAGTTTCATGCGAAACTGAAACAGAAAAATACTAGTGAATATCAAAATAGGAAATCGAGAAGCAGTATACATGTAATGATAATTATAATATTAGAAAATATTGATAAGTTGGTAACAGTAACAAAATGACTGAAAGATATATCGAACCGAAATAAACCGATATTTTTTTCGGTTTAGTTCCGGTTTTCGTTCCGACCAAAATAACGGTTTTTTCCGGTTTTCGGTTTTCGGTTCAGTTCCGGTTCGAAGCCCTGCTAATTTTAATGTCAATGAAATTATTTTGTATATAAGTTTCCATAGCTATAGTAAAGAGTACATGGTTTGTAAAATTTCATCTTTGGATTAAATCCAAATAATGTATTGATTGATGCTAATTTTTTCTTCATAAGACAGATTCCGCTTCCAGAACGAGAAATGCACATCCTTCATTACTGTTCCCAGTATTTAAAAAAAAAAAAGTTTGTTTGCCTTGTTTATTATAAATTTTTATTTTTTTTTCTGAATCATCAGTTATGAATCATTATGTTAAGTCAATGTAACCAGGGCCGGATCTACGTTATGGGCTTAATGGGCTGCAGCCCAGGTCCCCCTGGGTTCTAGGGGGCCCTGTTCCCCGTTGAAGATAACAAACAGAAAAAGATGCTTACAATCAAAATAGTAATAAAATAATAAGCCATTAAAAAATACATTTCAAAAATAAAATTCCCGAATACCATACCAAATTTGTTTTTACTTTAGAGAGCAAGAGCACATTTTACTTTTGTTCTTCCGCCTACCACCGAATACGTAGAAATTAATAATTAATAGACAGAGGCTTCATAGGACGGTGCCGATGAGCATCGAGCACTAAAAGAAACGTAGCGACACTTTTTCTGTGGCCATTCATTTCTGTGCAACAGGTGCAATCAGGTTTTGGGCCCCAAACTAGATCTCACAAAGGATTGAAAAACCATAGCATAACATAGGCTTTGGACCCCTTAGAATCTTGGGGCCCCTGCAATGCGGGGTTGCAGGGATGTACGTTGCGCCACTAAAGTTAAGGGGAAAGAAACTTAGCAAAAGAAAACGAGGAAACACAACAAGCAAATATTAATGAGGAAAATATGCAAGATTTCGATTACCAGCAGCTTTCTAAAAAATGTATTGTTCAGACAGAGGACATCAGTAATGCCTCGACCGAAAAATGTTTACAAAATGTTGGGTTTGAGTTTAAAAAATACGTTGAAGTGGGTTCGTGGTCTAAATCGCTAAGTAATAATTTTATTGATTGTGTATCCTTTCACATGAAATGGGTTATTTTCAAAATAAAAATCCAAACAATATATATTCTGTTCCGGTAAGAAAATACAAAGGACAAAAGAGGTCATTTTGAATAATCATTTCATTAAAAAACTTAAAAATGGCCAAACGCTAGAAAGATCTTTTTTGGCTATGTTATTCAACTAGTTTTGGTAGTGTTTTTTGTTTGCCCTTAAAACTTTTTCTAAAACAAATTCTCAATACACAACCGACTTTTCTGATAGGAAAAAGTTAAGAAGTTGCTTAGAAAATCAGGAAAATTCTATTGAACATATAAAATTCAGTGTTAGTTTGGTTGACACGAAAAGGAAATAAGTCTGTTTTACAAGGGGAGAGCATGACTAAGGATATTTATTTGGTGATGAGACTTTGTGTAATAGCAGTACTCCTTTAGGACAGTGTTCTTCAAACTTTTTCAACTCACAGAGCCCCTAGAACTTGAAGGTGCTTTCGTGTAGCCCCTGGTACTTAAAAGTGCTTTTGTGGAACCCATTTCCAAACACATACGTCGAAGAATATGTCTCAAAGTAATATTTAAAATAAGTCAACATGTACAGACACTTCATGCAAAAGCAACTAAAAAAAGTATTGGCATTTATTATTAAAAAAGTTCTAATCTGATTTTGTTAATATAATTTACTTATTAATAATATAAATATTTGATTCAAGTGTTACCTATCCATGTCTTGTATTTAATAACTGATATATGTGCTTCCTTTTTTTCAAACGAACTGTCGAAGTCTAGGTCTGTTGAGATTAAGTGCAACCGCATTACTTATTCTGTGTTTAATTTGCTTTTATACTTTGTTTTTGTAGCCACTACGTGAGAAATGTATTTCACTTTAACATAATGTTCTGAAGGGCATGAAAATGTTTATAGATATGTGAGAAACCCCGTGTATTTTGCATGAGAGAGAATTTGAAACCTAAAATTTAGAAGCTGTTCTTGCATAAATTTAGATTTTTGCACATCAACTCTGCTAACATGTTGTTCATTTTTCTTCATTATAGGTGTTTTCCCACAAATGTAAAAAGGTGCATTTTCTATCAGGAAACTATTTAGCGTGTAAGACATTGTGCTAACTAACGAGTATAAAATTATCTCGTGGAACCCCAGGTAGTAAACAATCGAATATTCATAATCTAGTAGAAAGTATAAATATATAAAGTTTGAACGTTTTCTTATTTTTTTATTAATTTATAATAAAAGTTTAAAAAGTGTTGCAAAATAAATTTATTATATATACATAAAGTTTTCAGTTTTAATGAATGGGGGAGGAGTGATGTGAGCTTTAGATACTTGTAACTAATAAACTTCCTAGAGAACGTTAATCCATTTTACATACATATTTATTTCTTCTAGATTTCTTTTTGTGACTCGTGGAACCCCTGATTATGCCTTGTGGAACCCCAGGGTTTCGTGGAACACAGTTTGAAGACCACTGCTTTAGGATGTCCAACCCTCAATGTAATAGCACCGAATGGGCAGTCAATTCGGAGAAAATAGCAATCGAAATTCATGCTATACAATTAAGTTTTAATCAGCTCCAGCGATGCAGTGGCATAGGTGGTAGCGTACCTGCATTTTTTACGATCGGTCAGAGTTCGAGTCGCCTGGTATATATAGACTTGCTTTTTTTCCAATTCATTTATTTATTTTTACAATTAAATAATTTTTCTTATCAAATATTTTATATAATTATAAAATAATTGTAATAATAAAATATTATAACAACTTTACATATTACAAAACTATTTTTTATCTACTTAAAACTATTTGTAATTATTTTGCTTTTTAAAATACAAAATACTTATATAAAATATCATTTAATACAAGGGGTGATCAAATGAAAAGGTACGAAACGACATAAAAATGAAACAGTTAAATATTTGCATATTCCGCCAAGGGAGAATGTAGCGAGACATCTCGGGATGGCATTGGAGACTCTGACTGGGATCGGATCATGCGCGGGTGCCCGCATGCGCAGGAGAGAGCAAAGGCTCTTATAAAAAGCGGCGTCCAAATGATGCGAGCACAGAATTACTCGAGCACAGAAAAAGCATTAACTCCGATGTGTACTGTGAGACACTCCGACGCCTACGCAGGTCCATCAAGAACAAAAGACTGGGGCTGCTCACGGAGGGTGTGGTTCTGCTCCATGATAACGCGCGTCCACACGTCTCCAGAGTCACACAAATGGAACTGGACAAGTTCCAATGGGAGACGTTGGACCCTCCGTCCTACAGTCCGGACATGTCACCCTGCGATTTCCATGTGTTTGGTCCACTGAAGAAACACCTGAAAGGAAAGCGCTTCAACTCGGACGACGTACTCAAGGACACTGTGAAGGACTGGGTCTCGTCACAGCCACAGGAATTCTGGGAACAAGGAATCCTGCGGCTTGTTCATCAGTGGGATCGTTGTGCTCAGGCCTATGGTGTATATTTTGAATAAAGTCTATATTTGTACCCACCGTGTCGTTTCGTACCTTTTCATTTGATCACCCCTTGTATAATATATATTAAAAAAATATTATTTATTTTCATGTTATAATAATTAATATTATTACAATAAATTAATATTATAATATATTTATAAAATATATAATAAATATTTATAAAATATAAAATAGTTACATAAAATATTTAATAAGCATTTTAAATAAATTTATTTAATTGTGAAAATAATTAAATGAATTGAAAAAAAGCAAGTCGATCGCGCGACTCGAACCCTAACAGACCAACAGACCGTACGGAATGCAGGTGCACTACCACTTATGCCACTGCATCACTGGAGCTGAAAAAAACTTAATTATGTAAAAGCTAAGTATGAATTTCGAAGGCTATTTTCGCGGAACTGACTGTCTATTGGGCGCTATTATATTGACGGTTGAACACTCAAAAGGAGTACTATTATTACTCAAAATCTTGTCCCCAAATGAATTTCGTTAGTCGTGCCCTCCGCTTGTTAGATAAACAGTTACAGAAGCAACTAAGAAAAGGTACCCAATATAATATTTCCACAATGTTCTCAAACGTGTTACTGCGGTAGTACAGTATTTTGCTACAAGAGGCTTAGCATTTAGAGGTACCGAGGGAATTTTTGGTTTTCCTCATAATAGTAATTTTATGGGTGCCCTGAAACTGCTAGCAGAGAGTTCGACATATTCATTTGTAAACATATTGAACAGCGAGAATTACGACCAAAATCGTTGATATCGTACTTATCAAAAACGATATATTGGCAAATAATCGAGATCATGGACAAGCAAATCATAAAAACAATTACAACTCAAATAAATAACGTTTACACAAAGTACTATTAAATTGTGATGGATTTAACACCAAATTTGTCCCACAATGACCAATTTGCTATTGTACTACGATATTGTTTTCGGGGAAAAGTGTATGAAAGATGTGTCTCATTAATAAAGATTAATAGTCACACTGGATTTTACTTATTTAAATTATCTACAAGAATTTTTAGAAACAAATAGTCTGCTATTGGATAATTGTAGGGGACAGTCATTTGACAACGCTGCCAATATGTCCGATCGATATAATGGTGTGCAGCTCTTCTAAAAAAAATTAATTCGCCAATTATGTATCATGTGCTGCACATTCTCTTAGTCTAATTGGTGCAGAAGCAGTTAAGGTTGAAACTGAAATAGTGAACTTCTTTGGTTTAGTGTGCAGCAAATATGTTTTCTTTTCTGCTTCGGCCCGTAGGTGGGAACTTCTAAATCGTAAAATTAAACTGAAATTTACTTAAAAAGTTTCATTCAGACCAAATAGTCTTGTCACTACGATGCTGTTGAAGCCTCAAAAGGTAATTATGGAAAAAAACATGAATATTCTTAAAACATTTAGTGACAATGAAAATAAAAAAATTGATTTTCGAAAAAACGAAGAAAATTTTTTAAATAAATTAACAAAATTCGAGAGAAATTGTTATTTTAATCACATTTTAGGAATAAATTTTTGAAAGATTTAATTCAGTTAACAAAAAATTACAAACTCCTGGTTTCGACATATGTGAAGGAAATAAGTTAATTATGTCAATAAAAATGTTGATAAGTATCAGATGCTTACATGAATCAGATAAAAAAAATAAGGGAGTATCAAGACGCAGCCAAAAAATTAAGTCCTAGTGTAGGAACAGAATATAGCGATTTGAACAAGAGACGGGGGGGGGGGGGTACTTCAAAATTTGGTGATAAATACACAGAAAAAGCTGTGTATGGGACAGAAAAATTTAAAAGGGACACGCTTATTGTTTCGTTAGATAAGCTAATTTAAACCCTTGATTTAAATAGACGTCAAGTATATGCTGAATATAGTATTTAAATTTTTGATGGATTTGCAAGATCCAAGTAAGGAGAACGTCGACCTGGAGAGCGTACTCCCTATTCAGATGATGTAGACCATCATTTAGTAAATGAAGGTGTCAACTCAAAACTTATCTAAAACAAACTGAGTTGTCCTATACTTGTAGTGATATGTTAAATTTAATTTCTGAAAAGAGACTTGCTGACGTTTTTCCAAATTTGTATACCGTTTTAAAATTTTTTATAACACTCCCTATTACTAGTGAAGCGGAGCGTGCAATCTCTAAAATGTCCTATACAGAAATATAGGACAGCAATGACATAAAATAGACTTACTTATTTATCACTTCTTTCTATTATTACTGATCTCACTAAAGACTTAAAATGTCATGAGAAAATAAAAGAATTTGCAGCCCAAAAGTGTAGAAAAGTTTTTTTTTTGTAAATTATGTTATTGTTTTCGAATTTAATTTGTTTGAAATAAAAAAAAGAATCTTAAGAGAAAATTTCGTTTATTTAAAATTTTTCCCCACAAAAAATTTTTTTATTAGGAGAATGGCAAAGTTTTTAATTATTTAGGGGCCCCCAGGTACCATTAGCCCAGGGCCCCCAAAAGTCACGGTCCGGCC
The DNA here is from genome assembly GCA_019973975.1 of Trichonephila clavata. Taxonomy (NCBI): domain Eukaryota; kingdom Metazoa; phylum Arthropoda; class Arachnida; order Araneae; family Nephilidae; genus Trichonephila; species Trichonephila clavata. The sequence goes on along the minus strand of BMAO01008044.1, from coordinate 109,242 downwards.
CTGAATGTAACACGTGTTTTTAGATGGGTTTTTCCCCCTATCTCTTTTTCTTATTTGCAGTTATAAATATATCAAGTATCGAAAAGGCATTTCTTAAAAATTCTTTCGAAATATTTAAAGTTTGTGAATTAGGTTAATAATAGATTAGTTATTTCAGTGTTTGCTTTCTTTTTTAATTTAAAGAGAAATAAATTTGGTAGAATTATTATAAATTTGTTTTCCAATAATATGCATGTGTGAAATGTCCCGAATGTGTGAAATATCCCGAAATGTTATCGAAAATATTCTGAAATAACACTTTTTCGAAGAAGCTTAAAGACAGTTTTATTGAAATGAGAAATATAGTGTATTCAGTACCGGTTTATCTATTGGCCGCTTGGGGCGGGCACCCAGGGGCCCGGAGAGGCCCAGATAAGCTGGACGTAACCAGATATTCTGGTTATAAATTTCGATCCTCCAGTGTCAAGGGGGCCTATAGATCTTCTGCGCCCAGGGCCCGAAATGAGCTTAAATCGGCATGAATGTATTTTTTTATTATTATAATAACCATGAAAATACTCTAAAACACGTAAACTGTATAAGATCATGGTACGAATTAAAGACAAAGCTGGGAAAAAATTGTACTATTGACACGGAACAACAAAATATATATAATCGAGAGAAAAAAGTGATGGCGCGTTATTATTGAAATAATGATTGCTTAAGTACAACTTAGCCAGTCAAAATTTGGCATTCGGAGGAGCTAGTACGAAGTTAAGATATTATGGTAATTTTTAAACTCAGTTTAGATATTAGCCATATTTAATCCTGTTATTTCAGTTAATTCCAAATAATAATGTAAGTAAACGCAAATAGCAAAACTCGTATTCCACACTATTTAGGGCAACATTTTCAAAATGAAATAATTACTATTTTAGCCGAATCTATTCGTAATGAGAACATGCATTGTAAAAAAAAAGAAAAATATTACACTATAATTCTTGACTCTATACACCAGATATTAGTCACACAAAACAAATATTGTTTGATAGATGTGTGAGCACTACTGATGGTAAGGTATATATTTTAGAATTTTTTCTAGAAGTTTTTAGGAAAACTTTACAAGAAAGGCTTTCAGATATGGACACATTCTCTATTGAATCTGAAACCTCTGAAAAAATTGATTTCACCAAAATTACTGACAAATTTGCTTCTCAGAAAGCCAGAAAAGTTATTTTAGAATTAATTATATTAAGTAGACTTTTTGTAGGACTGATTTATATACTTTTTGTTTCACGAAATTTATGCTTTAGTACTTTTTTTTTATTAGATGATATTTTCTGAGTAAATACTATTGTTTTGGTATTCTAATTATAAAATATCTATTTTTATTTCAAAAGTAATATTTTTGCTTGTTTATTATTTTGTCAAAGTATTTTGTAGTGGTCATAACCCATTAGCTGACCAAAAAAATAAAGTTTTACTTTTTTTATTAATGTTTTACTTTTTACTCTTATACAGGTAGACGACTTTAGAACCTAAATATATAAGTATTGTAATAAGTAATTAAATATATAAGTATTGTATTGTAATAAGTAATTAAATGTATAAGTATTGTAATAAATATTAGTCAAAATATGAAAAATTCTTTAGAGGGGTGGCACATTAGATCTTCGCACGCGGGCAGCTGACACCCTAGGATCAGCCCTGTTTACATCGCATAAGAATTTATCCTTATCTGTACTGCTGCTTCTACAATTTAACAGAGCCAATTAACAGAAAACATCTCCAACGCTGCAAGGCACTCCATGGAATTGACTCCAATATTTCTGGATATTGGGGTGCTAGAGAGTTACTGGAGTGATGACTATAGTCGCTTAGACTGTGTTTTTGCCCTCTCGTGTTTGTGTTCGTTTTTTTTCCCTGTTTGTATTATATTTTTGCTGATTCAGACCATTTAAAAATAAAAAAAAGAAATTGACTGTTATTGAAGGTTGTTTTTCTACCTGCTGTGCTTATGTATCCAATTTAAGTGTTAATCTAGAAAACTCGGGACATATTATACTGTCAAACAATTTTGCCTAACAAAAAGACATTGCTCATTAAAAAAAAATTGGCAGTTATAGAGACTGCCGATTGAAGAGAAAGCTTAGAAGCTTTAGTATAAAAATTTGGAATTTCATAATGTTTGAACTAAAATGATCAACATCAATCTTGTTTTCACATCTATTGACACTCCGAGCAACAATTATATGCATGTTTATATGGCTTTTTAATATTCAAATACATTACGGGCTGTACAAGATCATGACAAAATATAAATACAATTCAATTGAAATAACATTTAATATACAATCATATTATTTATGGATAGTATTTGTATTTACTTAAATTTTAATGTACTTGATTTTTAACGTTATTTTAATTGTTTGCATCATTGTCATCATTAATTTGAACAATACTTAGACTTTTTGTACTTTCAATTATTTCATTCTGTCCTAAAAAAGATACAATAGGCTTATGGTAACTAAAGTAAGAAAGGAAAATGTTTGATTCAAATTTATCTAAGTATCGCGTAAAAACCGCATATATTTTGTAGTACTAAGTTTATGACCACTGGACATATTTAAATTAAGTGTTTCATTTAGAAATTCAATTAGTGGTAGATTTTTATCTGCAAAGTTAATAGTGAAGTCTCCACTTAAAATCATCGGTACATTATCATATTTTTCGCCAAATCTTTTATCGAGTATTTCAGAACCTTCTTTTGTATAAATCATCAAATTTTCGAATAAAAATTGTTGTATCTGTCTCATAGATTTTCCAGGCGAAATATAAATGGCAACCATTAATATGTATTGTTTTATAAAATTTTTAATTTCAAAATCCGCGATAAAAATATGATTGAACAACTAGAAGTCTGTTTTACCACGGTAGTAAGAAAACGTCTAAGCCACTGAGAAATACTAATCCGGATTGTGTGATGCACTGCAGAGGTTAAATATTAGAAAATAAATAATACAAAATTTTCAAACGCTAGAATAAATAAGAAGATTTAAAATAATTTTAAAAAACATATTAATTTTCAAACGCCAAAATAAATATGAGTATTTAAAATAATTTTCTGTTATTTATTTTTTATCTTAAAAATATTAGTATATTTATTTAGTACTGACTATTATACTGCACAATGATTCTTCAATCAAATGACTCAAAAAATAATCAAACAAAAACACTATTTTAACAATGCACAGTATATACGCATTGAACATTTCACTAAATCCATTCAATTTCACTAATAAAATATACGCAGCACTATTAAGTCAGCTGTATAGCTACAGATATATTGCTATAAGCATGTCGGTGACGCGAACGCACCAGATTTCATCCATCCAAAAAGTGTCTAAAAGCGAACAGAATACTGCGCATGCGCCAGTCAGAGCATGTCGGTGACGCGAACCCATAAGATTTTCCCCTACCAAAAAGTGCCCAACGCCGCTAAAGAAGTTTTCACTTCAAAAATTAACCAAGCACTGCCATAATCATTATTACTGTGTTTTAATGTGCACAGGAACGGTTTCTACTATTGCCTGTATGACGAGGCAATTGGCGATGCCTTTTGATTTGATGAAATTGGTTGACAGTACAATGCGTAAGCAATGAAAATTGTATGCATTTACGTTTATACCATATTATAAAACAGTACTTAATATCATTCTGTGAATGAACTCAATTTATGTGACGTCGCGATCACGTGATGAGGATAGCATGTGATTATGTTTTCGTTTGCTTACCGCCTAATTCAAGCCTAAAACTTCTTTGTTTACTATTATTGCTATCAATCACTTTTACATTATACTCAATAACATTTCTTGCTTAACTATACATGGTTGCTCGATTTCAGTAAAAGATAAGAAGATTGTAGGAAAAAAATCTTTTTTTTTTATCCCGGTAAAGAATCGACTGTTTAGTAAACATGGGTAAGAATGATGAAGCGTAAGGATTATAAACCATTTCCTCACTGTTTATTATGTTCTTACCACTTTGAATAGGTTTGTTTTCAATACCATCCATTTAGAAATCATCGCCAGCAAAAAAATCGAGCTCTATTCCTACATTTTTGTGTTCACAAAAGAAAATTATAAAAGGATTTTGGATAGATGTGTCTGCAGGAATGTAAATACTTTGAAGTAAATTTTTGTTTATTTTAAATTAAATTATATAAAGAACATACATAAAAAAATAAAATATATTTAGTTAACTTAAATTTTACTTATTTTACACATCTTCGAGTAGTTAATAGAGATATTTCTGAATTTAATTACATAAAATAAGAACACAAGAATCTAATATGTAACCATACATGTCATATTAAAACAAGTATATATATATATACTAGCTGTTACCCGCTTATATATATAAATCTCGCGTCACAATGTTTGTCCTCAATGGACTCCTGAACCACTTAACCGATTATAATAAAATTTGCACACCATGTGCAGTTCGATCCAACTTGAGAGATAGGATGGTTTTCATTTCAATTTATCACGCCATAATTTTTTTATAGCCGGAAATGTGAAGAATCCTGAAAAAACGTTGCCAGATTCCCGTAAGGGATGCTCATTCGGTTCTCTCGACGTTATTTCTGAATTTCGTCAAGGTCATTCACGTTGCGTTAGCTTTGTGTTTGGAAGATGGGAAAAGTTGAGGTAGTTTTGAGTCTCGCTGCGTAGAAAAAGGGGAATTCCCTCATATAACCCATCACAACCGAGGGTTTTTTTTTATTCTTAAAGATTGATTTATTGAAGAACAGTAGAATATAAGAAAAAAAATATCATAAAAATTATAAGGAAATATTTTTAAATATATTTTTATCACATAGTATTATTTTCTTTTTGAATTTCATACTGTGAAATGAATCAATATCGTTGCGTTTAAATAAAAATTATTTTTAAAAGTTTTAATATCAGTGATTTAAAAAATAAAAAGCCAAAAACTTTTTTGAACAAACTTTAATAAAACACTCAAAATACTTAATAATTAATAATTTTTCCCGTGTGTCGAACATTTCAAAAAATCCTCACAAGACCCCCAAGGGGTGTTGCGGGGACGGGGGGTTTAAGGGGCGTTATAAATTTTTATTTTTAAGTTATTAGACGTACAGTCTTGAAACTTAGTAAGCAGATTCTTCTCATAGGGTAGATATACGCTAAAAATGGGTTTCGTGAAAATTGCCCCCAAGTGGCGTTGAGGGGACTTAAGGGGCGTTATAGATAATTATTTCCATTTTTAAACTATTAGACGCACAGTCTTTATAGAGTAGAGATCAGCTATAAGAAGGTTTTGTGAAAACAGATCTCTAAGTGGCGTTGCAGGGGAATAAATGGCGTAAGAGATAAATATTTTCGTTTTTAAACTATTTTACCTACCTGCTTGAAAATTGGTAGGAATGTTTCTTTCATGGAGTAAATATCCGCTACAAAACGGGTTTGGAGAAAATTGACCCCCAAGGGGTGTTGCGGGGGGTTAAGGGCAGATATAAATAATTATTTCTTCTTTTAAACTATTAGACTCATAGTCTTGAAATTTGGTTAGCAGATTCCTCTCATAGGATAGAAATACACTGCAAAATTTGTTTTGTGAAAATCGACCCCTAGGTGGTGTTGCGAGGGTTCAAGGGGCGTTATTGATAATTTTTTTGCATTTTTTAATAATTGGACGCACAGTCTTCAAATTTTGCTAAGCAGATTCCTTTCATAGAGTGCAATTCCCCTACAAAATGGGTTTTGTGAAAACAGACCCAGAAGTGGCGTTGCGGGGGCTCAAGTGGCGTTATAGACAATTATCCCCATTTTTAAACTGTTCGACGTAGTCTTGAAATTTGATAAGCATATTCCTTTCGTAAAGTAGAGAACCGCTACAAAATGGGTTTCGCGAATATCAACTACTAAGTTTAATTTCGGGAGATTAAGAGGCGTAATCGATAAATATTTCCATTTTTAAACTACTTGATCATCCTGCTTGAAAATTGGTAGGTATGTTCCTTTCATGAAATGGAGTTCCTCTAACAAAGAGTAAAATGAAAATTGACCCCCAAAGATGTTTGCGCGGGGTCAAGAGGAGTTACAGAAAAAAATTCCTGTTTTTAATTGTTAGACCCATATACTTGAAATTTGTTAAGCATGTTTCTTTTGTTGAATAGGGATCCACTAAGAATAAATTTTAATCAAATCAAGTTCTGGGGGGTTGCAGGGGATTACTGGGACGTATTGACAAAAAAATTACTTTTTTCGAGCTACAAGGACTATAATAATGAAATTTGGTTTGCGTTTTTCTTTTGTTGAATTGAAATCCGCTAAGAGCGGTAATTTTGGAAAACGGCTCTCAACGGGATTACGGGGATATTGATAGTAAAACTTTAGCTTTTTTCTGTTAGATTTAGACTTGAAATTTGGCTTGCATGTTCAATTTACGTAGAGATCCACCGAAAATTGGTTTTGTGGGAATCCATTTGGTTTTTGAGTTACGAAAGAGCAAACATCATTCTATGCTTCAATTTTAGAGATTTTTAGAAAATACAAATTAGATGAGTTCTGCCCTTTTTTTTTTATCAACAGGTGACAGTTACAGGTATAAGTATAGTTTTCAATTCAATCGAATTCTTAATGCTAGGACTTAGATATCAATAATTTATACATATATATAAGCAGTAAAAATTTATAAAACATCATGAAATACCCAGCGAAGCGGGCGGGTAACAGCTAGTATATATATATATACTTGTTTTTTAATATGACATGTATGGTTACATATTAGATTCTTGTGTTCTTATTTTATGTAATTAAATACAGAAATATCTAGCTGTTACCCGCCCGCTTCGCTGGGTATTTCATGATGTTTTATAAATTTTTACTGCTTATATATATGTATAAATTATTGATATCTAAGTCCTAGCATTAAGAATTCGATTGAATTGAAAAATATACTTATACCTGTAACTGTCACCTGTTGATAAAAAAAAAAGGGCAGAACTCATCTAATTTGTATTTTCTAAAAATCTCTAAAATTGAAGCATAGAATGATGTTTGCTCTTTCGTAACTCAAAAACCAAATGGATTCCCACAAAACCAATTTTCGGTGGATCTCTACTCTGTAAATTGAACATGCAAGCCAAATTTCAAGTCTAAATCTAACAGAAAAAAGCAAAAGTTTTACTATCAATATCCCCGTAATCCCGTTGAGAGCCGTTTTCCAAAATAACCGCTCTTAGCGGATTTCAATTCAACAAAAGAAAAACGCAAACCAAATTTCATTATTATAGTCCTTGTAGCTCGAAAAAAGTAATTTTTTTGTCAATACGTCCCAGTAACCCCCTGCAACCCCCCAGAACTTGATTTGATTAAAATTTATTCTTAGTGGATCCCTATTCAACAAAAGAAACATGCTTAACAAATTTCAAGTATATGGGTCTAACAATTAAAAACAGGAATTTTTTTCTGTAACTCCTCTTGACCCCGCGCAAACATCTTTGGGGGTCAATTTTCACATTTTACTCTTTGTTAGAGGAACTCCATTTCATGAAAGGAACATACCTACCAATTTTCAAGCAGGATGATCAAGTAGTTTAAAAATGGAAATATTTATCGATTACGCCTCTTAATCTCCCGAAATTAAACTTAGTAGTTGATATTCGCGAAACCCATTTTGTAGCGGTTCTCTACTAACCCTCGGTTGTGATGGGTTATATGAGGGAATTCCCCTTTTTCTACGCAGCGAGACTCAAAACTACCTCAACTTTTCCCATCTTCCAAACACAAAGCTAACGCAACGTGAATGACCTTGACGAAATTCAGAAATAACGTCGAGAGAACCGAATGAGCATCCCTTACGGGAATCTGGCAACGTTTTTTCAGGATTCTTCACATTTCCGGCTATAAAAAAATTATGGCGTGATAAATTGAAATGAAAACCATCCTATCTCTCAAGTTGGATCGAACTGCACATGGTGTGCAAATTTTATTATAATCGGTTAAGTGGTTCAGGAGTCCATTGAGGACAAACATTGTGACACGAGATTTATATATATTAAGATATATATAATGTATTTTACTGAGTAATTTTACATTCTCATGGGGAAAAATTTTTCGAAAAGCATTCACTACAGAAATGGAAAAATATTTTAATTTACTACGGGTTCACTAATGTTTATACTTGATGATGAATCAAATATCATATTCAAACATTAGAAATGAAAATTACCATTTACCTTTTGTAAAATTTTCGTAAAAAAATTATGCAACACTTTGAAAATTTTTATTCGTAGTACAATTTTAGTAAAAAGCTATAAATTATCGAGAATTAAATTTTGAATGTTGTAAAAAAACTGACATTAATTTTTTTAAATTAAAATGTGTGTATTATAAAATATAAATTTGTGGTGTGCATATATAGAAAATAAAAATCCTGTTCTTTCCTACATGGTCAAAATAAAAAGTCATTTTTGAATCCATATCTTTTACATAAAAATAAAAATTATAAAATATTTGTGTGGTATGTGAGGATTTCTTAACACAACATCTGTTTTTCAGAATTTAACTGGTATAAACTTGTCACACTGATGTAAATTTTTTTTTTACTATGGATGACAAATATGCATTTATTGATATTTGTACAAGGATTATCAAAATGTAAAATTCAATAATTTTGATGATAAATTTCACATATAAAGATTATACACATGTTATTGAAAACAATGCAACCTCAGCTGAAATGTATTAAGCGTAAAAATACTCTGGATTTTAATTTTTACATAAGTACTAAAGTTTAAAAGGCTCATGTATAATTATCCTGCTAATAAATTTAAGTCTTTAATAAATTTGTTACCTTGAGTTAGTTACAAATATTGACCCAGAAGTGTACTTAGATCAGTTCTATAATATTTATCGGTAATTAGGATCATAAAACCAAATATGACTTTACTTATAGACATTTGATTCTGTAGGATGTTTACTTTCTAAAAGCAATAGAAATATTCGAAATTTTAATATAACCTTTTTCTACTCTATTTACCCTTAAATGAATAACTTGACAAATTGTTTGTAATAATCTATATTCATGAAAAATTCAGTAAAAAAAAAATCCAATTTCAGAGAATTTTTTTAAAAATTATTGTTAAAGGGTTAATCGTCCAAAATCGCCGATATTTTTGTGTGACGTATGTTGAAAGAACAAATTTGGGGTGCTTGTATAGTATTATATATAATATCAACCAATTTCTTCAAATCAAAAAACCGCCAAATGCTGCGATATACAGCCAAGAGTGGAAACTGTTCCTGATCACGTTTGAACACAGTAATAATAATAGTGATTTTTTTTTTAAAATTCGGATGTCTTTTTGCTTAGGGAAATTAGTCGGCAGTTAAATACATTTGTTCCAAATTTTGGAATGGTACGAGTATTGATTTAGCATTTCTTAATAGAAACTTTGAAGTAAATTAATATTTTGCTCATGTATAATTTGGGGAAATGGAGAAGTTTCATGGAACTTAGGATTGCCCTGATAAAAGAAACTTGCTTACAATTAATACAAGTTGTGATTTCCATTAGAAAATGGAACTCAATTTATTCTTGATAAACTTTGGTACCTTGTTAAATTAATAATGATTTTTAAAAAAATATTTATAGTCTTTTAACTTTATTAATATATTTTAAAACGTTAAACTTCAAAGCAAGAATTCTGAATCTTTTTACTTGATGTCATTTCATCTTCCATTTTTTAAAAATATAAACATAATTATATATAAAAGAATATTTAAGATGCATATCAGTGATAACGAAATAACAAGTCGATACATTTCTCCAAATAAGTTTAAGTTTGAATGAAATGGAACTGAAGTATATTTAACACTCTAATTACAATAACTGGTAGAAATAGGTAAGCATTAAGTATTGGTATGTTCAGTGTAAACAAATCAAATATTCTCATTAAAACAGAACGTAATACTTTGTATATTTTAGAGGAACAGATTATACGAATTTTGAAATTAGTGTGAAATTCAAAAAAAGAAAACCCTTTGTGTCAATTTTATTGTGTATGTTTCCGCCCCCCCCCCCTTTATTTTGATGTAGATATAAGTATATATGCATGTAAAGATTTATTAATAAAAATTAATGTAAGGAATTTTGGGGTGGTTTAAAAATAAATATAAACTTTAGTATTTAATATGTAATTTTACAGTTATGATGAACAAATGTTACACAAAGGTTTATTGTACTTTTAGGACATGAAAAAAAGTTAATCAAGATATTTTATGAAAAAATTTTCATTGTAAACACATTGCCATTTTATACATGTATTTGTTTCATGTAAATTCAGAAAGTTCACTGTATAGAAGTGGATTTTATAACTCTGCAGTCTCCTATTTTTGCTTTCTAGTTCCTATGTATGGAACGTAGCTATGTTTCACGTAGCTGGTTGTTTTTCTTGTAGATTTAATTTTAAAAAACAGACAACCCAATTAATTACTTGTGCTTTGAATTTAAAGATTATCCCCCCCCCCTCCTTTTTCTTATCTTTATTAAGTTAAAATTATTGTACATAATTAATTTATGTTTTTTTTTAATTTGAGGAGAATAAAATCTCCCCTACTCCACACACAAAAGCAACACATTTTAAGAAAAACTTTTTATGAAATTTCTTTTTTTGTGAATATTTTTAATATGCACATTTTTTGTGTAGCTATAGAATAAATATTCTTTTAGAATATCAGTTATGTGAATTAAGAAAAAAGGACAATTTCGTTATTTACTTTGTGAGCTGATTGCTCTGAAGCAATCTAAAATGTAATGAGAAACTAAAACATATCTAGGTTTTAAAACTTTTATGCGGTGTAGAAGTTCAGAGTTCAACTGAAACTCTTGTTATTTCGTTGGGAATTAATTTGTCATCAGTAATGTATTAAAAGACTAGTTTTTGCGATTAATTTCTTTGTAAACAAGAAAAGACCTTTTCAGATCTTACTTTTAAAAATGTATTATTTGTGAAAAAGAAAAAGAGAGAGAGAGAGGGAGAGCATTTATTTGATTAAATTAATTTTGATAGTGTTCAAATTAAAATAAATAAAATTCACAGAAACTGTTAAGAAAAAAATGTTTTCGAAATTTTTTGTTTACTATTAATTGCCCGTGGGGTGTTTAAAAGTTTATGTCATAAACCTAATAAGGTACATAAAGTGAGAGAAAATTTTAGAAATTCTGTATATTTTGACCTTTTTCTTAGCTAATTTAGTCTTTGATTTAGGACAGGGGTGGCCAATCTTTTTGGGAAACGTACCACAATCTGATAAAAAAAAATTACGCGTGCCACTTTCAACTTTTCCACCAAACTAAAAAATATACAAAAGTGAAAAAATGTTACTTATAGACTTATTATGGGTTATTTACACCAAAAACATACTTATAAATACAAATTCTATATAGTGAAAATGTAAAAAGAAAATGGTATAACAAATAAAACAAAAGTAGAAACTTATATTTTATTGTTGACAAATTTTTACAGGATCAATCAGTTAGCTAAGGTACAAAATAAAAATAAGCAACTTGAAACATTTAATTTTAAATGATTACTAAGCAGTCTCTTAATGTGGCTTTTGAATTTGTAGTTTTTTTACAAAATCATCTATATTTGGATTAGTTCGTGAAGATGCTAAAAAAGTTAGGTGTTTTAGGTGCATATCAGTTAATTGTGCGTGATATTTTGATTTAATTACGTCATAACAGAAAACATTTCTTCACAAAAATACGTTGATCCAAACCTACAGCAATATCTGACCGCTAAATCATGTAAGTTTGGAAAATTACTTGTAGGCACACATTTCCAAAATTCGATGTAATTCAGATCATTTGCGGTTAAGATAATTTCCTTATATTTGCTTTTTAGAGTAATATGGTGCTCTACGTCAATAATTTCAATATGTACCTGAGGTCAGTGGCGGATTAAGCGGGTGACGAACCTGGTGGCCGCCAGGGGCTCCCAGCACTGGCAGGGGCCCCAGTTGATAGATTCCACCAGTGGCGTAACAAAGAATATTAGTGCCCCGCTGCAAACTCAGGTTTGGGCCCCAAGCCCAAATATATATACAGAAATGTCCATATTATATACAGAATAAAATGTTTTGGACAAAATGGGTATGGTAAAAATAATTGATGAATTTCCCAAAGGAAATCAAACTGTAAGCTCTTAATTTTTTTGTATACAGTTAAGATTTTTCTTTAGCCAATGAGTTTTATTGTAATCAATACATTTTATTTTGAGAATTTAAAGTAAGTGACTCTTTTCACTATTTTAGTGGTTCGACTCTTGAGCCTATGGGCCTGAAACCTTTTACCGCCAGGGGCCTCCAACTACTTTAATCCGCCTCTGCCTGAGGTGGGTAAAAACTAACGTCTTGAAGAGAAATCGAAAAAGGATTAGTGAAAAGTTCAGTATTTTTTTATCATCTTTAAAATCCTCAAACCTGGCACTGAAAGAATCCTGTAAAATGGATATTAAATTTTTAAATCTATCATAGTTCGGAACATTACTAACTTTGGCAGATAATTCTTGCATGAATGAGAAATGAATTAATTTTTTCTCTCCAAAATCCAGACAAAAAAGCAAAAGTTTGTTCACAAAAGAAGATATATGACCAACTAGGGTAGGAAAAATACAATTTTTTCCCTGTAACTTAAATTAAAATTTTTTAAATGTTCCATTATATCGGTAAGAAAAGCTAAATCCCACAGCCAATTTTTCCTCCTGAGGAGGGAGAATTCACTAGGCGTTCATCGTTTTCTTCCAGATATTCTAAAACACATTCCCTCAAACTCCAAAATCTCGCAAGTGAACTTCAAATCCTTTACCACTTCCCGCAAGTGATACTCCTTTGGAAAGCCAGTGCACACTACAATGAAGGAGTAACTCGCTATTTTCTTCCTTTTCTTCGGGGGAAAGCGTACGAAATCTTTGTTGATTCAGAGCACGGGCTCGTATTTTGTTGATACAGCGCACCACGGGGTCAACAACGAAAGACAAGTTTAAGTCCTTGGCACAAAGAGCTTCTTGATGAATAATACAATGACACCTGAAAACTTTTCTTCCCAAATAATTTTCAAGCAATGCCACAAAACCTTTTATTCTGCCAACCATGCAAGGCGCTCCATAGGTGCAAACATTATCTAATTTTATACATTCTACTTTATTAACTTCAATTACATTTTTAAGTTCCTTAAAAATGTCCACCTGTAGTTAAAACTAGTTTGGCGCAAATCAAGAAGTTCTTCCACAGTATCAAAATTTTCGTTCGTGTAACGCACAAAGATGCTTAACTGCGCATTGTCTGTGATATTACAGCTTTCATCCAAAGTTAATGAAAAATATTTGCAATTTTGAAGTCCAGAGACAATTTGCGTTCCAACATCCTGGCCCATGTCATCTATACGACGCATGACGGTATTTCTAGACAAGGCTATTTTATCAACCATATTTTTGACATTAAGATCACCGACATTTTGCGCGAAAATTAAAAGGCAACATTTTATTATCTCCTCTCCGTCAGAATATGGGTTTTTTTTGTGGGCTAACAGCAAAGAAAGTTCATAAGAAGCCTTCACCATGGTTTCCATTTCGTCATTTCTCTTCTGGAACAAAAATTGTTGGCCGGCTAAAGGTTTCTTTTTTTTTTTATCGATGAATTCCGTTCGCAAATTTGATCCAACAGGATATTTGCTGTTGAAATCACTATGCAGTTGTTTGAAATGATGGTCCAAGTGAAATTTTTTTGGAACTGCTATACAAATTCCACATATCAAACAAACAGGCTTGGAAGCATTTTGACGTGTAAACAAGTATTGTTCTTCCCAGACAATTTTAAAATCACGTGCTGCAAAATCCTCTTCATAGTTTCTTTTCGATGCCGGAGGTTTACTCATAAACATATTGAAAATAAAAAAAAAATTAAACAACTACGCTCAACGCTAAAAACAATTTTAGAAAAGGAGAGAAGCTTAACGTCTTGCTAAGCAGAGTTTAAAACCAACTGAGTCTGACAGCTAGAAACAATTTGTCAATGTTACGCTACAAATTTTCTAGGTTCCGAATGAAGCATTTTGATTAGTCATGGATCCAAGTTCACACTCCCTCTGCTTTATAAAGCGGCTACTTTGTGCAAATAGATATACTTCTACCGTATCAACAACTGCATTCCTAATATATAGCAGAATTACTTCTTGACATTACAGAAATCGTAAATAGCCAACATCTCCCGAAAAACCTTTTTATCTGACATCACGCTGACAGCCAATAGCTATAAACTTCAGCACTGGACGGGGAAGCTGAAATTCGAATGGAAATCTGAGATGTTAAAAATTAACCGGCCACCGAGAGGGTGACTTTTTGGGCAGATTCGACCGTCCGAGAGAGAGAGAATTTGTTTTTAGTCTCACGTTACTCAACATTTTTCTTGGAACGCTACAATGCTGTAGAATTGTAAGTTTTGGAGCATGATCTAATTTTTGGCGCTGTACTGAAGAAAAGGAAAATCTTGCTTAGCGCCCTTAAAGTCTCACGCTGAAAATTTCTGTTTTTTTACATATTCTCTTCATGACAATTTTTTTTATTGTTATTCAATTAATTCAGTAATATTTTTATAAAATTTTTGTAATTTTTCAATAAGTCTTCGTGTGCCACAGTTACGACTCCCGTGTGCCACAATGTGACGCACGTGCCGCAGGTTGGCCACCCCTGATTTAGGAGATGATTTTCTTTAATTTTTTTTTACTGTTTCATTTTATTTGTTTGAGTTGATGACATTTAAAACTCTTTTGTTGAAAATGAATTGAAAAAAGCCATTTATAAGATTTTCAGAGAATTTTATTAGATATCCTCAGTAAGATATAAAAATTGCGGTATAATATTGTAGAAGATATTATGCAATTTGATATTGGCAGTCAGATCCTCAGTTTAAGTATAGGAATGTTACACACTAAGGCAAAACCCTGGGAAATGTTTGTATACTCGTCACGTGATTCTGACTTGGCGCCGAATAGTCGTGAGTTGCGTTATGCACCGCCACACTGGTCCTGCACTGTGTATTAAGGTATGGGGCGGTATTGGATATCACTCTCGCACTCCTCTAGTACACATTGCCATTACTTTAAACAGCAAGCGCTACATCTCCGAGGTGCTGGAGCCAGTTGTCCTTCCTTACCTTCAGGGCTTGGCAACAGCCATATTTCAACAGGATAATGCGTGACCACACGTGGCGCGCATTGTCCAAAGGTTCTTCGTCAATCACCAGATTGAATTGCTTCCCTGGCCATCTCGCTCTCCGGATCTTTCGCCGATAGAAAACATGTGGTCCATGGTTGCTCAACGATTGACCCAGATTACATCCCCAGCTGCCACACCAGATCAACTTTGGCAACGTGTGGAAGCTTCTTGGTCTGCTGTACCCCAAGAACACATCCAAAGTCTCTTTGAATCGATGCCGAGGCGTGTGGCAGTGGTGATCTCCAACAATGGCGGCTACTCTGGCTACTGATTCTGGCAGGAACCACGCTTTACAGAAGTCTATGAATTTAATCATTTGATACTTGGTCAACATGTTATCTACAAAATAAATTTTGTTGAATTATCTCTTGTCTTTCTTGGTGTTGCATTTACGGTGGTACATAAATTCAACTAATAAAATGACAATCTAAATTAAGCCTATTTAAGTCAATCTCAGGAAAACTAAAGCTAAATAACTTACCAAGATATTCTGTACTCTGCATGCAATCGAACATTCGGGGTCTGAACGTGGAGTCTGTGGAGCAACTACCCATCAGTAGGTGTAAATTGGTTACAAGGCGATGTTTACGTCGCATACCTGCGCTCTTGACGTCATAGACGCCTGGATGTTTTTGGAGCACTAACAGAAAACAGAACACGTTCTTGCGAGATCCATAGGCAATTGCCTACTTTGCCTAATGAGTAATTCGCCACTGCTCCTGGTGCATCAAGAAAAAGAAGTCCACCATTTCCACTCCGTACATGCTCCATAACTAAGTCATACACAAGTCGTTAATCATTTGTTAAGAGCCTTTTCTGAGCCTCAACATAAATTTGTAACGCATTGACGTCGTATTGTTTCTCTCTTAATTTGTCTATATCAATAACATTGTCTCTATCATGTTCTGGAGAAAATAGCCCCAGCTGATTGAGGATTTTTTGTTAATTGACATACACATATCTTCAAGTAATATCAGCGATTCAAAGAAATGTCTTCCGAATATCTATATTATTGTATTGTGTGTGTATATGGCGGAGAAAAATTATGTGTTACTAAAAATCTTTTGTGTCTCTTAGTAAAGTGTAAGCACATAGATGTTTAGTGCAGTAGTTAAGTGTGATTTAACGTATATTAATATTAGTAAAATGTTAGCATTTAACTTATTCACTTAAAACTCAAATTTTTTAAGATGAGATGTAGCATTAATGAAAGAATCCAAGATTAGGAATTTAAGTTTTTATTGTAAAGTGTGTAAAATTTTATGGAATTTCAGATTTATTTATTATTATATTTTTGAGTGATTTTTTATTGGATTGCTGTCCTGGTCAATCTCATTGATAAGACATTCTTTCTTTGAGTCAGTCTTAAGAATGGAACCAACCTTGGGCCAGAGCAGTCCAGTGAAATGGACGTTTTCAGGGGGAAGGAGTTGTGACGTAGTCACAAAGGAGAAATCGCCCCTATTCATGATGAACTCCACAGGTGGGGAGCACGTGGCTATGGCGTCATTGTGCTTTGTCGGCGCCGGAGTGACTGGTAAACACAATGAGATGGGAATCACTGCATTAGTTTTCGTCCATAGGCAGTGATTGTCCGTCTTGAAAGGCAGGCGCCTCTGCAGACGGCGGTGGGCGGCATCAAAAGAAAGAAAGGCGGCGAGATGATTCGAGTACCAGATGTCAGCCAAACCGTTGTTGCCGGCAACCTTTGAGAGGGACCGGAGCCTTTGTTATCCCTGCACAAATGGTGGACTTGCAAGACCGAGGTACCGGGTGAAAACCTTGAGGTCTGCCAATGGGGGTTGATGAGGGGCGTGGAGTGGACCCCCCCTAGAGTTTAAAAGGGTCGACCCAAGAAAAAGAGGGTTGGCCTCCCGAGACAGCATCCGACGGACGAAGCCCGGTGGACTCATGAGACAGAATCCGATCGACTCCCGAGATGAACGCCGAGATCGACCCCTGTGACAGTATCCGACGGACGAAGACAGAAACACCGAGATTGACTCCTGAGACAGTATCCGACGGGCGAATAAAGAAGACGCGAGGAGTGGACACCAATGCTAAATAGAACTAACACCTGAAACTGGCCTTTTTCTCTTCATAGTGATCTAAATGTTAAAAAGTGAAATAAACCAATTTTTGATCACAAATAAAAGTATTTTTTAATGATTAGCCTGGTGTCACAATACGCTACCAAGTCCACGACGCTACAGCGGCTAGTTTATATATAACAATGACTAGTACTTTCAGTTTGACAAATATAAACAAAAATGTATTCAATAAATTAGAGTGCACATCTTGATTCTAAGTGGTACGAACTCCAATCACATATTAACAGAAAACAATTGCATTCAGATCTTTCCGGAAAAGAAAATAAGAATAACAAGCATAATCAATATTTAAAAAAATAATTCATGTATCCGTAGTAGAATATGGGGAAAATGTTTGCAACAATCAATTTGATTATAAAATATAACCGAAATGTGAATTCATTAGTTTACTTCATTTGAGCTTGTGAATGATTTCTGACCATCACAATGACGTCCAATACGTGCCGTCGGTCCAGTAGAAGTTGTTGAGCCTGCGCCATAAGCCTAACGACCCAGGAGATAAAAAGCTAGAACAGCTTACTATGCGGATCTAGTTAGAAACCTTTGAAAAGCGAACTGCAAGGTGGATAATCCTGAGAACACTTGTCTCACGAGGAGAGATCAGCAAACCGGCTAATTTCTGCTGGTAGGTTTTCCCAAAGTGTTTTGTGCAGGAACAGGGACGCCTTAAGGCATGGGCTAACTGGGTTCTGTCCTCGTTCTTGACTCAGCCTTAATAAGATAATGGTTTGAATAATTTCAATGGTCAAATGTTATTTCCAGTGATATTCTTCGAAAAGCTGGGAATTTCGGACGATATGTCAACTAGCTACATATGATGACCGTCGTCCATGATTTAGGCTTGCCACCATCATTTAACATTCAGTTAATAGTCAGCAGTCGATCGAGCGGGTTTGTGCGATTATAAGTCATACACATTTATTTGTTTCGGGTTTGTACGAGAATTTGACAACGTATGGTGTGTATTGTCTACTTCTATGTGTCTTAGGAGGGGCCTACATTTGTGTAGGGACCCAGGGCTTACTCTTATGTAGGAGCCCAAGAAGGTTTAAGACATCCCTGTTAATGGATGTCCCAAGAAATTTCGATAGTAATACTGCTATAGTGTCTTATTTCGATAGTCCAGTGTGAGCGTTTATAGAAAACACGCGGTAGCAATCCATCTAGAGTATATTATTGACTGCGTTAGAACACCTGATAGTAATTTATATAATTCATTTATCATTCTACACTGATAATTACTTACTTTTTTACTGCTATGATTTCAGTGAATTTATCTATTATTCCCCAATGGTAATTATTTTTGCTTTGATTTCATATTCGATTTATCATTCCACACTGAGAATTATTATTTTCTACATTATCTTATTCCCTTAACAGTAAATTGAATTTTTGAAGTGAAAACTTCTTTAGCGGCGTTGGGCACTTTTTGGTAGGGGAAAATCTTGTGGGTTCGCGTCACCGACATGCTCTGACTGGCGCACTCGCAGTGTGCTGTTCGCCTTAGACACTTTTTGGATGGGTGAAATCTCGTGCGTTCACATCACCGACATGCTTATAGCAGTATATCTGTAGATATACAGCTGACGTATAGTGCTGTGTATATCTTATAAGAGAAATTCAATGGATTTAGTGAAAAGTTCAATGTGTATATACTGTGCATTGCTCGTTGCGATTCCGAGAATGGGTAATGCATATTAATGGTTGCCATTTATATTTCACCTGGAACATCTATGAGACAGATACAATAATTTTTATGCGAAAATTTGATGATTAAAACAAACGAAGGCTCTGAAATACTCGAAAAAAGATTTGGATAAAATTATGTGCGTGATAATGTACCGATGATTTTAAGTGGAGACTTCAATGTTAACTTTGCACAGATGATAAAAATCTACCACTAATTGATTTTCTAAATGAAACGCTTAGTTTAAATATGTCCAATGATCGAAAACTCAGTACTACAAAATATAAAACGACGATCGATGCGGTTTTTACACACACACGCGATACTTAAATAAATTTGAATCAAACATTTTCCTTTCTTACTTTAGTAACCATAAACCTATTGTATCTTTTTTAGAACAAAATGAAATAATTGAAAGTACAAAAAGTCTAAGTATTGTTGAAATTAATGATGCAAACAATTAAAATAATGTTAAATTGAAATTTAAGTAAATACAAATACTATCCATAAATAATATGATTGTATAATAGTAGTTATTTCAATTGAATTGTGTGTATTTATATTTTCCCATGATCTTGTACAGCCCGTAATATATTTGAATAATAAAAAAAACCATATAATTATGCATATAATTGTTGCTCAGAGTGTCAATAGATGCGAAAACCAGATTGATGTTGATAATTTTAATTCAAACATTAGAACTTTTAGTATTAAAAATCGAAATTTCATAAGTTTTCACTTCTATCGGCAGTCTCTATAACTACAATTTTTTTTTTGTATTGCTACACACTGATAATTCTTAATTTTGATTTATATTATTTTATAGGTTGAGTTAATGTTCTGTGGTATTTTGAGAATGTAGTTTATTTTCCCATTTAAATTTGGTTCCTGGGGCTAATCATTAAATACAGTTTAATGGTTAGCCAACCATACTTAAGTGTGAAATCTATTTTAAAGTGTATCCCCATGTTTGTAAGAGCTTTGGAGGACTATCAGACCCTGACCTATAAATATTTTTTTTGTTTCTGTTCTTAAATTATTTCAATCATGTCATTGTGAGAAATAGTAAAAAGGCTGATCTTACTAAGCTAGCAATTAAGGGGGGGGGGGGAGAGAAATTTTTAAATAACATGATAAACTTATAAAATACATAAAATGAGTGTTAAATTATCAGAGAAACATTATATTCCAGTTCAATCTAAACAACATAGAATAACAAGAGAATTACATTCTAAAATTGCACCATTTAATCATTAATTTAACATTTTAAATACAGATATGAACATTAACTAAAAAGTATACGATTTTTATGTATTTTATTTTCCTTACATACAGCTACAAATAAATTATTTTTGATGTTAGCTTCTTGCAAATAAAAATTTTTTTTAATTAATGTGTTAAGTCTTTTTTTCTTACATTAAAAAAATGTGAGCTCACCATAATGGGTAGGAAAAAAAGTACAAGCTAGCTCAGCTGGGTTTTGTTCGACTTTTATTTTTAAATAATTTGAGAATTAATTTTAATAATGTGAATGCTATATATTTTATGAGTCATCTTGGACAATACATTTACATAAAGTGAAAACGTTACTTATCCAACTTCACCCTTCTAAAAATTTTACATTTATGGAATCACTTATACTTGATATATAAATCTAAATATAACTATATAATAAAATATATAACTTTTGAAATTAAAAAAATTATATATCTGTGTTCCAAGTTTCATGTAAATATTAACTAAAATATTTTTTTTTATTTATACAATTGAACAAGCTGAAAGTATAGTATAAGATATTGCTTTTTATTGAATTGACAATAATTCAGTTGCTATATTGTAATTTTTATATTTTCATAAATGCAAAAGGAATGAAAAGCTACATGTTTTGGATATAAAACATTGAATATGTTTCAAAAATCGAAAAATGCATCAAATTTTTTTTCATCTGCTTTTTTCCACTTGATTGTGGGATTTTTCACAACATCAGCCCCTTCTATTTTATAACCTTGATACTCCCAATTCCGGTTTCGTCGACACTCATGCCCACATTTCTCTGATGAACATTTTCGACATGGCATGAAACATCCCACACAATTGGGCTTCAAACAATCGCACAAATCCTTTCCAGTCTCTATATGTATTCCATTATTATCATACTTGCACTCTTTTCTTTTTTTCTTTTTTTGTCTGAAAAAATAAGGTTTTTAACCGAATAATTATCAAATGCAAAATTTTAACATACAATATAAAATATCATTAAAAATATGTACTATGCTGCAAAATGAAATCTTGTACCATCAATGCATTGATGCATTAAAATAAAATAATAAATTTTCTGTAAGCAAGAAACTTTGATAAGCAAAAAATCCAATTTTGCTGATCATTCCTGATAAATGATATACATCAGACTGATATTATATATAAATAAAATTTTTGATTTTAATGAATGATTAGATTTGCATATTCGTGATTATACAATTTTCGTAGAGAATGGGAATCCACTTTGCATACATATTTATAAGTTTCTTTTAGATTTTTTCTACTGTTACTTGTGGAACACAGTTTGAAGATCACTGCCATACACCATACATATACAGACAGATTCACAAAGCACGTACATTTTTATTCCAAAACATGATCTCTTTACAGCAGGGGTGGGCAGACTTTTCCAGGGTCTACTTCTAATGTTTTTAAGGTATTGCGGTCCACCCAGTGATGTAGGTGTGGCCATTCTGTTTTAAAATTGTATGTTTTTTAACACTTGTTTTCGACATTGTACCTCTCTTAAAATATGACAATACTATTTTTACTACAAAAACACAATTAACACAAGATTGTCAAGTTGAATGCTTGAACAAATATGAGTGACTGCTAGACCGTGGACATATTCACTGCAGCGAGCAAAGAAGACATGAATCGATGAATCTAAAACAGACGTATGTACTTAATTTGTTCGTTACCTAGTCAGCGGGACCATGGCATCAACACAAAAACCCAATCTCGTGAAAGCACAGAAAGAGCTAATCAACATTTATTCTCCCCTTCTGTAGGTGAGTTGAAAATCCCCCCCCCTATAGTGGCAATGAACACATTAAGGGTCATTGTTTGCTTCCAATGAAGGTACATTTGTCTTCCAAAAATTTATCAAATCATTTAATTAAATAAACACAGTTGCATCCCTCGATTGTGAAAAGACGATTCTAAAATCCAGCTGGCATCAGTGTTACTTAAATAGGATTCTTTTAGTAAGCGTGTCTTAGGTCTTACTAAAGGCGGTCACTCCACAATGTCTTGGCGGTCCACCGGTCGATCGCAATAGACTTGATGCCCATACCGGCTTTAGAGGAATATACTGTTTCCAACTCAGCCTTTCTTTGAACAACACAAGACTCATCTGTAATAACACCTCATTCAGCAGTGACAATTTCTTGGAACTGATTTTTTAAATGATTCAGCACAAGCCAAACTTTTGTTAACTTTGGGCCCTCATTAGAATTTACATCAAATTTACTGACACCTGAAAACAATTTAATTGACTGGAAAAAATTATATATAAAGGTGTAGATGTAGAATGCCTTTATTCCAATACTGCTTAATTACTGGGTTTTTTTCTATAATTCCTTGAAGAATATTCAAAGTAAAAAACACTTGTATTTCATCTTTTGATGTTGGTACCCATTTTTTGCTTTAAGGAATGCTTACAAACCATACTGTTTTGTATACATTGTTCAACATATCTTTTTGTTTCTAAAATAATCAGATGAAGCAAATTTTCATCCACACACATACATGAAAGCTTCATAAAACCGAAATTTACCATTACTAATATCAGTATTCCAGTTAATTTTTGGATTTCCAGTGAAATCAAATCTAGGTGGAAGAGGAGGGTCATTAGAATTAATTTTAATAAAAACTGCCTTGCTTGAATGAAAATTCGTACTACTATCAGAGTCATTAGTGTTGAAGACATCTTATGAACTCTTCCTCTTTTACAGATATTTCAGGTTCTAATTCAGAGTCAAAGTCCGAATCACAAGAAATTAGCTTTATGTTAGCCATTATTTTATATTAAAAATAAATAGCATCAATATAATTAACAGGTGATTAGTAAAATACAGTCAAAAAATATATTCAATAAAATTATCATTCTCAAAAACAAAGTTAATTCATTTGAAACCACTGAACAATCAGAAACATATATAACACTACACTTTGTTAGAAATCATAGTAAAAATAAATTAAAACAAATTATAGCAACATGAAGCATAGGAAATAAACATGTGCAAAGCATAATGAGTTTAGCTCCAGAAAGTTGCTAGGAGAAAGAAAAATAAATATGCTTCACTTAACAAAACCATATACATGAATGAGTCAAGAAGCAATAACTAATGAAATATGATATGCAGAAGGGAGGACAAATTCATAGATTTCTTTAAAACTTAACAATGATTTATATGGTTTCCAAGTACCTTTGTGAAGCAGTTTTTTCATGAGTATAAAAGGATAAATAAGCTGTTAGGAGAGAAAATAATTAGCAGATGACTGAAATTTTGCGAATATGTATAAAACTGAAGGACCAAGGTGTAATGAAAGACTGAAAAACAAAAGTTGGCTGGTATGACATTGATAATTTAATATATCACCTTTGTTCATAATCTAAATTTTTATAGCTTTATCAGTTAGTTGCATATACTATTTATTTCTTATGCAGAAATTATTAACAACTAATTTAAATTTAAAAGGCAAAGTGATTTTCATAATCGATAATTAAATAGGAGTTAAGAGTATTGAGTAAAGAACTTAATTCTCAGCATTTAAAAAAGAAATGTATGTATGCTCTTAAAAACTTAGCTACAAAAATATAAGCATATTAAAAATATAATGCATAATTTATACTAAAAAATATTCTATTTTATTAAAAAAAAAAAAGACTCAACATATCATAAACAATATGAATTTAAACACAGGACATAGATTAGGATGGCTCAAAAAACATGTAAAAAATTTCTTCTACAAATCAAGCTGTCTCAAAAATTTTTCATAACTTCAGATCAAATGAATTTTCCATTTGCTTCAACTACCTGTAGGAAGAATTTCTTTTCATCTTTATTTATGATTCTACTGAAATCTTCAGCAAGATCACTATCATTCAGGACTGCACTATCGTTCACGACTTGCAAATGTTGAAGACATTTTTCTTAACAATATTCATAATTTCCAATCCTTATTACCAGAAAAAGGTTTAAAAAAATGACACCTATATTCATATGAGATAAGGGATCTGCTCTTGTTGCAAAATTCGGCAGTTGCACACAATATTTAAAATGTCAAGTTCTCATGTGGCAGTATGGTTCTCGAGTGCTTGCAATGCTGCTGTTTTTCTTCCATTGAAACTATCAGAAAAGAGAGAAAGTTCTACCAATTCAATTCATTGGATAAATACTCCATCAGATGCTTCATCACTTTATTTAGCAGACAGCAAAACTCTTTGTTTACTGGCAAATAAAATTCAGGAACTTAAAATCTGT
Source organism: Trichonephila clavata (assembly GCA_019973975.1). NCBI lineage: Eukaryota > Metazoa > Arthropoda > Arachnida > Araneae > Nephilidae > Trichonephila > Trichonephila clavata. The sequence goes on along the minus strand of BMAO01008044.1, from coordinate 84,630 downwards.
TTCGACTGCTTTAATTGCAAGATGTGTGCACCTAACCATACTTTTTATGTATACAAATGCTCCAAATAGTACAAATCTTAAAATCTGCTTTTTTTCTCTCTGTTACATTAAAAGTGTCTCACTGATCGCAAAATAAATCTTTAATGTGTATATTTTAATTTAGCCACCCATTGAGTATAGTGAATTGGTTCTACTGCTTGCCAATTTATTTTGCTGGTGGACATTTTAAGACAATCAGGGTCAGTTCAGCAAGTTCTTAGTAATCATCTGTTATAATATTTAGCTGTTTCTATGTAATGTTTAAAAATGTAATACATAGTTCTGCAAATACTTTTGTTTTGCCACACATTTAGTTTTAGTGCATATAATTATACCTTCAGGGCATCATTCAAAACAGCCTTAAATTTCTTAAAGATTGGAATGTCTCTAGAACTTTAACAAATACTGGGTGATTATAATTAAAGTTACAGTATTCAGAGGCCTGTAGAACTGTTCTGCTCATCAGATTTTGATGAAACTTGGAACATATGCTATATGAACCATGGAATTTCTGCAATAAAAAATAAGTACAAATTTTGACCACTAGGTGGTTTTTACTAATTGTTCCTTATGCAAATTCACAAAACCTTTATATAAACTTGCAGCCATAGCCAGAGAATCATTCAGCATTCCTTCATCATCGTTAATCACGCCCTAGCAAAAAAAACTGATCTTCAATGATAAAATTGTTTTATCAGAACAGCAGCAGCTACTAAGTTGCTGTGAGAATATCCTTGTTTAAAGGATCTGTGAAAAGGCCCCATATCAAGGATTGGTTTGAGGAAGATGATCATGAAATTTGGAGATTTGGGTGTGCTGCCCGGAAGAAGGAAACTGGTTGGGACTGAAAGTGTTGAAGAAGTCGCTACTGCTTTGGTTGAAAGAGTCTCCAGTTCCATCTATTCTTTAGCAAATGGTTGATCAGTGTCAGGTGAGTTGGAGATTCCGTGGTTGACTGGATGAAAAATTCTGCGATACATTTTAAAATGGTATCCGTATAAGATCCATGTGATGCAAACGTTGAAACCTCAAGATCACAAAATACGCATGATCATCTCAAACCAATCCTTGATATGGGGCCTTTTCACAAATTCTTTTAAACTGATATTCTTGCAGAGCAACTAAGTGGTTGCTATCGTTCTGATAAAACAGTTTTACCAGTAAAGATTGATCTTTTTTTGTATGGGCATATTAATGATGACAAACGCATGATGAATGATTCTCTGGCTATGCCTGCAAAATTATATGGAGATTTTATGGATTTGTGTAAGGAATATTTGATAAAAGCCCCCTGGTGGTCAAAATTTGTACTAATTTTTTATAGCCGAATTCTTTTCCCCATGATCCATATAGCATACATTCCAAGTTTCATCCAACTCCGATGAACAGGACAAGTTCTACAGGCCTCTGAATAGTGTAACTTTTATTATAACCACCCGGTACATAAAGTAAATGTCTTTACAAAGACAAATAACATTATGTGATACTGGTAAGCAAGCCAAAAAAGTTCACATTTAAGTTTTCTTTCAGGTAAAGAACAGGCTCCATTTAAACTACCAGTGTTCATGCTCATTGTATAGATGCATAATGCTTGAAACCAATTCTGTGATAATCCCTTTTTTAAGTAAAATATGTATAGCATTAATTGCATTTTAACGTTTTAGCAGTCATTTTTGCCACTCCACACACAAGGAGCTGGTTAATACCATCCCCCAGACACAAATACAGGAGACCGATCAATTTCTCAATGTCCAAAAATTTCAGAGATCTCAGTGAATCGCTAGAAGAAAATTTGGTTTGAATTCAACTTTTATCAGTTTTGCATACATACATGTACTAATGATTACTTTGTTTCAGGAGAAATGAATCTGTAGAAATACAAGTATTACTTTTACTATCTGGTTTTTTGTGAGCAGTTTTATTTATTTGTAGCCTTAAAATTTTACAGTTTTGTAAAGAAATAATATAAACAAATCAAAATGATAAAAAAAGTTACAAAACATTAAATGGGACTTGAAGCAGTTTTTAGATGTAAATATTTTAATTTTAAAAACAGAATTCTTAATGTGAAATTTTTCTTACACATTTTCCTGTGTAGCATAAAAAACCTTGAAAAATAAACAATCTTTATACTTCTATAAAACCTAACTCATTTTTCATAAAAACTAAAATAAAAACATTTTAAATAAAGTTTTAATAAGAAAACGTATTTACACATATAGATATCAAAAATGAAAAGCTGATTGGTTAGTTACAAGTAAATATAAGGATTAAGCTTGTCACATAAAATATTAAATTAGTTAAGATATGCATTCTATTTATTAGCAAGAATAAAATGTACACATACGCCGCCTTAGCTTCTAATTTCTCAATCTTTTTTAACTCTCGCTGAGTGACTTCAAGATCATCTTGTACTTTTGGTTTCTGTAAGGAAGAAAGTAATTTACATGAACCTATTTTGTATAAAGTGTTCACTTACCACGAATAAAAAATTAAAATTCTCTCACTCTCTTCAAATATTTCTTATATATATATATATATAATTCAATCTGACTAAACATTTTCAGAAAAATAACTATGACAATTCTGATATTTCCAAAAAATCACTTTATATGATTTTTGTTGATTATTTGTAATTTTTAGTAGATGCTTACTTTACCTTTCTCTTATAGTAAGAATTCGCTAAATTATACTTATAGTATAGAGAGAAGTACCTCCCACAGATGCCTATATGATAAAAATAGAATAAAAATTCATATTATATAGATAAGGATAATTAAATTAGGCCTAAAATTAAATTCCCTATATGACATTTAAATTTGATTTTCTGTTACATCTTCAATTAAGCACCCAATTATTTCATGGAACAGATGGCCACAAACAGAACACTTCTAATCAAAGATCATTAATTTTTAAAGTTTCACATGTCATGCTTAACTTTCAAATATAACTTCACCCTAAAAAGGGTACCTAAGCCCTCTGAACATAAGAGTATAAGTCACTTATACTTCAATTGCTTGTCCGTTTTTTCTCAGCAAAGATGCTGAGATTGCTCATTGAATAAAAACCGTTTTTAAAAGGTTTCGAGTTGATTGGAAACAGAACATTATATATATACTTATTAATTTTGATGAAAAATAAAAAGTAGTTAAATCATTCACAGCAATTTAAAAATATACAATAAAGTAATTGTACATTTTCTAATTAAAGCGTTTAGCGAAATGTTACCACTAGTAGCGCATGTTTAAAACATGGCATTATTTTCGAATTAAAGGCATAATTACTAATTTACCAAGTTATTTAAATTAAAACAGTTCTCTGTCTCATAAGAATTATTGCAGTATTGTTAGAAATGAATATAGCTATTAAAATGTGAATAATATTCACAAAAAATCTAAAATAATCCATACATAAACATTTCAAATATCTCAAAAGCTTTTGATTAATTAAAACATACAATTTTTGAAACATATAAATAAATTTTAAATATTTTCTCTTGAAAAAAATAAGTAAATAAATAAATTAGGAGTGAAAAATGGATGTTTCACAAGTTTGGTACTATTATAGATAAATAACCACATTTCATGCCCTTAAATTCTTTTATTGAATTATAGTAAGGTTATAAGGATCACAAAGCCAAAAACAATATGTATAAATTACACCAAATTCTGACTTAAATTAGTTGCTACAGAAATGGTGAAGTTTTTATAAATATCATAGCTGTTACCAATCTGATATTAAAAATAAGAAGTGCTATTTTTAAATAAAAGTTAATTTTAATTGCCATTTTCTTTCATACTGTTAGGGAGATTTTTCTACCATTTTGCTAAAATGAAAATATGAAATTAAGATACACAATAAGCTTTTCAATATAGAACAGCTTTTATGACAAAACATGTGGATGGAAGCAGGCAAAAGTTGAAACTGGAGGAGTATAATATCCTTGGTTATCTGCGTAGTATTAACCTTCTTCAGATGAATTGGTACTCAAGATTTATAGAAGCCTCACACTGTCTTTAATTCTGAGCCAATGAGCTTACTTTTGTACCATTGTATCAATAAACTAATTATTTTTAGCCTAGAAACAACTAAAGGTTATAGGTGATGGACCTGGTGGCCGCCAGGGGCCTCAAATCTGAAAAATCCCATTTATAAATTCAATGTGCAACAAACTGATTTTGAACAGATATTGCAACCCTGATAATTTCCACGGATTTGAGTCATGTAGCAGCCCTAGCCATCCTTTTTCCGTACACCTGTATTGTTGCAATCTGTACAAATTTTTCACATGCATTTTTTTCCCTACCCAAATTTTATTTTGAACAAACGATTACTATTCATTTTTAGTTCACATCCATGCTTATTTACTCTAGGGTACATTTTACACTGATGGAGAAAAATCCTAACACCAAGAAAAATTATTGCTCTGACTAATGAAATTTCGGCAATACATTTGTACAGGTAACATATTTAATTGATTAAAGTTTCAATATCACAGATTAATGTAAGCACAAGTAGAGCCATTTCAAATGTGAAATAATAAATTAAAAATTGGTGTAACCACCATAATTTTAAATACAAGCATGCAAATGTGCCATAGATGTGCCAGATATCAGTTTGTGAGACGGAATTGCATGCCTGTTGCTCTTGGTAGGTAAATATAAGGTAGTTTAATCTTAGTTGTTGATGAAGCTGTCGTTGTCCAATGATGTCCCATTTGTGCTCTTGATTGGAGAAAAATTTGGTGATCTAGCAGCCAACGTAACACATTGAACCCTATAGAGCATGTTGGGTTGCAAAAGAGTATGAGGGAGAAAGTTATCCTGTTGGAACCCTTCCCCAACACTGTGCAACAGTTTAAATTGCCAGATTGACGCACAAGTTTGAAAGTCAGGGTGTGTGAATTAACCTTGAGTGCTCCTACAATTAAAAAAGTGTGTATGTACTTATGTACACACGTAAGAAGTTATACTTCTTTGGAGTAACAAGATAAAAATCTTTCTAAGAATTTTATCCTTCGCATTATCCTACGTTTGTAGAAAAAACGACACTAACAATAGAAAAAAGGTATTTAATACATTGAAGGTTTTTATTATAACGCATTATCTAGTTAAATAAAAATTTAAATATAAAATTATTTCTACATAATTAGAAAAATGGACAATTTTTAGCCTGCAACGTATACATATTGATATTTATCATTAAATTCATGTCTATTGGTAGGAGTTCAGTAGACATGCGAGTTACAAGAGGCTTATGGTAGCTAAAGTATGATGCAAATAGTCTTGTAGAAACATTGTCCAAATATCATACAAATACAGCATCAATAGATGGGATGAATTATTTATTTCATTATTTCTCAACTATTCAAGGACAGATAATTTAACAATGCAATGAATCAATGATCTTTTTTCACACCAACTGTCCATTTCTAGGTCTATTGAGATTAAATGCAATCACATTACGTATTCTGAGTTGAATTTGTTTTTGTAGCCACTCACATTGAAAAATATATTTCACTTAAACATAATTTTCTGAAAGGCATTAAAATGCTTATAGCTGTGTGAGATGAACTGTGTATTTTGCATGAGAGTTTGCAATATAAAATTTAGGAACCGTTCTTGTTTAAGTTTAGATCTTAACATTGAATTTGTTGATATGAAAATGTGTTCTTCCCTCTCTTTAGAACAAAACTAACTCCCCCTGGGAGGTGGAAGCAACTGTGATGTAAATGGTCACGTACATCCCAACGATACACAGAGTAGTAGGTGATCCCAAAGTTTCATCCTTCTATCTCTGTAATATTGCGACGTCATCAAAAGATCGAACCCCATAGGAATAACATGGAGATTCTAATTTTAGTGATAATGCCCCCCCCAGGCCCACTCACTATCTGCACATGAATTGTAAGAGATCAACGAGGAGAACCTATAATCCGAGTTTCATCAACGAAGCTCAAAAATCCACAAAGATATGCAGGATTTTAAAAAAATTTAAAACTTTAAAATAATTTTAAAATGTTAAATATGAGTGAAGAAATGGGGCTATCGCCCTGAAAAAAAATATATCTCGGATGCTCATAGGGAGAACAATTGAATCCAGCCGCTGCGGTTGACCAAGGTAACATGATTCGAGTTATTACTGGGGAAGCCCTGTAGGGGAGGGGAGCACCGGAAGGGGCCAATTCCACATAAAGCTCGCGCTAGTACGAAAATATGGCGAACCTCCAAAAATCAAGTCCCAAACTCAATTCCTTGGGGGGGGGGGATTTTTTTTCCAGTCCCCATAGGATTAACATGGGAGCATGATATTTTAGTGCTTAAGCCCTCCCCATGCCAACATAATGGTAATGAAGTAGATGACTGGATGGGTCTCGACAAGTGGAACAGTTGGTTTAAATCTCCCATCCGAGACTCAAAACAGGAGCAAAGATATTGTGAATTCAAACAAATTTAAAAAGTTTAAAACAAAAAATGTAGTAGAAATATAGACCTAAGAGCATGAAATTATAATAACTGGAAGATCAGACAGAGGGGGATCGAATGAGTCAGGTTCGAATGAACTGTGAGGCTCGAGTGCCGAGATTTTGGCCTAAAAGAGGGGGGAATGCCTCCCAACAGATATGGATTATAACAATAGTTATTACGGTCCCCAAATATCAGTCCCCTAGCACCAAAAAAGTGGCATGTTAGAAAATTTCCTACCCCATAGGAATAACACGGAGGACTGATATTTTAGTGTGCAAGTCCTCCCCTATCCCAACCACATAGATATCAAATACATGTAGGGGGGGGGCACGCCAATTCGATCGACACACATATAGTCAAGATCCCTCAGTAACTTCCAAAGTAATTAGACAGCGGCATGCATGCATCAGTTGTGATGGTGTGCGTGTGCATCGAAAAAATTTACTCTCATCTTTTTTCCCTAACATCCCAAAAGAAGTATAACTTTAAAAATGGCTCATGCCAGACCATAACTCTAGGTGCAGGCCTAATGTATTAAGGCAGCAGAAAGATTGTTTGCAAACATTGACCTGGCCTTCTTCTAATCAATATACAGCCATCACTTCAGTGGTGTAACTTACACCTCTCAAGGGCCATGGGTAGCCTAGTGGTTAGAGCATCGGACTCCAGACTGGAAGGCCTGGGTTCAATGCCCAATGCCCATCGAGTACACACGGAGTACGTGCTCGTTAAATCAGTGGGTCCGAATGGTGTTGCCATCTATCGTGTTGTACCGAGAAAAATCGTACTGTCACCTTCATGGGGGCTCAAAGCTTAGGCTAATGACAGGCGTACATTTCTAGCCATTAGCCGCAATGAATTTCGTGGACCTTGATCTGATGTTACTGTCGATCAGGTGGCATAAGCAACAAGAACACACCTCTCAACCCCTGCACTGCAAGGGTGGGCCAAGATTCTTGGGGGTCCATAGCCTGACTGAAACCAAGTATGGCTTGGGAAACAAAAATCGCTAAACACAAAAAGATTTTCCTCCTCGGAATGAACACAAAACACCAGCTATGCAGGTGAGATTTAAAAAGGGTGTGAAATGAAAGAGGCATTTTCACATATTTCGTAGAAAGGAAGGCAACTTTGCTTTGAAATACCCTTGGAATAGTTTGTGACAGGACCCAATTTTGGTTATCTTTCACCCTTCACTCCTAAATGAAATGAATAATGCAGCTGCTGTTCCCACATCTTCTGAAATCAGGAACATCATGAAAAGTAGCTGGCAGTTATTAAGACTCATTCCAATGGTGAAACAAATAACAAAATCAAACAATTTCTTTACAATTTATGCTAAAAAAGACAATGTAAATAAAAGGAAAAAATCAGATTATTTTCGAAAACTGAACAAATGCTTTGTTTTTCAAAAAACTTGAAGATTTTGTATAAAATTTAATTAAGTACTTATGAATGTATATTTTATTAAATACATATCTATATAAATAAAACTTATATTCAACAAAATTAAGTTTATTAGATGTTCTTTTCCTTTAACAAACTTCTTTTAATACAAAAAAATATTTCAGTCCCCTTCAGTTTTGTGTTAAATGATTTTCATGGTATATTGAAAATAATTCTCAATATATATGAAAATTCAGTTTCATTAAACAAAGAATGTTTAAAGATGCATTATTTAAAAAGGAAATTGAAATAAAATAAAAAAATCTCAAGTTGCTGAGAGTTAAAAGTGAAACCCTCATAATCTTTAATAAAAAAATTTAGTACTCTCCAATAATGTTCCAAACATCCATGTTTGAAAAAACAACAGAAGACGAAAGCTGAAATCTAGACAACGTAAAGTATTGAAATGAAATATTTATGTTTGTGAAAAAACAGAATTAAAATTGTCTGAAATTAATAGGGATACTGTCATAAATATAAACCAAAAAATTAATTTTGACATATAATAATAAATAAGATAATATGTATAACAAATATAAAAAAAATTAAATTACAAAAACAATTAAAAAAATAAATATTGAATGCAACCAAAGAACCAAAGTTAAAAATCAAGGTACTTTTACAATATGGTAACAACAACCATATTGTAATGTTATTAATCAACTTTGCACCTAGCATACTGATATGAAATTAGTACACTACCTGCTCAAGACCTAATTTACAGGATTAAAAGAGAGCCAAATAGACCAACAAAAAGTAGTTTTTAAATTCAAAATGGCTGCCAAGCACTATAAAAATTAGTAGGAAAGAATAAAATAAATTTAATGAAGCATATGAATACAATACACACACAATTACAACTATTTCAAAAAGTTTTTTTAAAAAAAATACGAAAATCACATTTTCCATGGAAATGATGGTGAAACGTGTTGTATACTATGATAAAAAAAATAGCATGAGAAATTTCAATATGCAATAAGAAATTTAAAAAACAAGGGATGTAGTAAAAGCGCTATAAGGAAATCTGAGGCTGAAAGAATAAACTATTAAGAAAGAAAAGTGATCATGGAATTTGAAAATATTATTAAATCATTTAATAAATGTAAAACAGTGGTAATTTGCAATTTCATACCTTTAAAAAGAATTCTGCCTGATAGATTATCATCGGAGTGCAAATTCCCACAGTAAGTTCATAATAATTTAAAGAATAAAAAACACGCTTTTATAATGAATTGAACTAAAAAAATAATTCTTAATAGGAATAAAATGATTAATGAGAAAAGTAAAGCCATTGGGGTAAAAGCGTGGGGTGCTATTACAAGTTCTATTCCGAAATGCTGAGTTAGTGTAAAAACATAGAACAAAGCACCTCACGCTTTTACCACAACATTTATTTTCTCGTTAATCATTTTACTCTTGTATTAAGAATTATTTTTTTACCTTATAGTTCAATTCACTACAAAAGCAAGTTTTTTAATTTTTTTTTTAAAGCTATAATTTATTTTTCATTATTTAGTTGAATCTACAATAAAAGTATTTTTTAAGCTATCATTTATTAATTGTTGAATTTATCCTTGAGTTTGATATTTAGGAGCTGGAATTCATCTTGCCCTTCAATGGATATTAATTAACGGGTCTGAAGGGTATTTATTATCTCCATTTACAGAGCCTCAGATGAGTCCTTTATCGTTATATTTCAAAGATTCCATCTCTATAGATACAGGTCAAACTAATAAAAGTGCGTTAAGGAGAAATACTAAGTGTCGATTGTGTTATCAACTTTTAAACGTATTGCTATAATGTTAATTCGTATCTTCCCTTCTAAACATATTGCTTCACAATCGGGGTGGCCAACCTTTTTGGTAAGAGTGCCACTAACTGATGATAAATCATTACGCATGACACTTCCAACTTTTTCAACAAACAAAAAGATATAAATAGGTCGAAAAACGTTACTTATTGGCTTATAGGACTTTTACGCAAATAGCATATTTTTTTATACGTCTAAGTAGTGAAAATTTAAAGCCAGTATAGTAAATACTGAAGTTTTATATAGTTAATAAACTTTTTTGGTATAAAATAAAAATGAGTCACTTTAAACATTTAATTCTTATTTATTATTAAACAGTCAGTACTTGCTTTATGTAGCTTTGGAGTTTGTAGTTTTTTAGCCAAGTAATCCATATTAGGATTAGTTCTTGAAGATGTTAAAAAAATTAGATCATTTTACATGATTATCAGTTAATTTTGTGTGATATTATGATTTTGTTATGTTCGTTATAGAAAACATTTGTTCACAAACATGTGTTGACCCAAAACTCCAACAATACCTGACAGCTAAATCATAAATTTGAAAAATTGCCTGTCGGTTCAAATTTTCAAAATAATTTGGATCCTTCGAGTTGAAATTATTTCCATATTTTTGATTTTCAGTTCAGTATGGTGCTGTATGTTAATAATTATGATTTGGATTTCAGGTGGGTAACAATCAACATCTTGTAGAGAAATTGAAAAAGGATTTATGAAAATATAAGCAATTTTCTTATCTTGAAAATCATCCAACATATCACTGAATGAATCCTTTAAAATGAACAATAAATTTTTAATCTATTATAGATTGGAGCATTATTAACTTTGGGTGATAGTTTCTGCATATTGTGAAACGTGTTAATTTCTTTTATTTAAAAAAGAGACAGAAGATGAAAAAGTTTACTTACAAAAAATATATGATCAACCAGGATAGGAAAAACATATTCTTCCCCTGGTCCCTTTTTAAAGGATTTAAATGCTCCATTATATCGGTAAGAAAAGCTTAATCTCACAGCCAGTCTTCATCCTTTAGTAGCAAGGATTCATCGGGCAGTCATTGTTTACTTCCAGATATTTTAAAACACGCTCTCTCAAATTGCAAAATTTCGTGCGTGGACTTTCTTTGGAAATCCAGCGCACACAACAACGAAGGAGTATTTTTGACATGATAATTTTCTATTTTAATTCAATTAATTGTCTAAAATAAATTTTGAGGCTTTTGTCTGTGACAACCACATTTTAATACAATTGTAAAAAAAATAAATGTTATATTTTATTATATTATCAAATTTTTCACTAAGTCTTTGGCCACCCCTGCTTTACAATAATAAAAAAATATTTAGCATTTAGAACACATATTTTTTTTCCACATGCACAAGTCTTTTTTTTTTTATTTATTTCCACTTTCGCAAAAACTAGATAGTTGTTTATATCAGGTGAGCAGACTTCGTATTGGGGTATGATACAAGAATGATAGAGCTTCGACCTCATCCCCCCCTTGAAAAATTCTTGCGAGTGCCACTGACCAATGTAGGTGTGGTGAAGGTAAGGAAAAGGTAAAAAAAAACTTAATAATAAATGCAGAATATGTGCTTTTTCCTATACAGAACTAAAATAAAAAAAAAACACTTGCAAAACAGCGTTCATAGCAAAACACAAGATACAAACTTAATAATAATAGCCACAAATATAATTATATCTAATGATGCATTTATTACAAAACAATTCAAAATACATTAAAAAATAAAACATTTTCATCTTTAGTTTACATTGTTATAGTCAGTAGAAGACTTAGTCTGCATACTGTCAGTAATTATATACGGAAAATTTAAGATTTGCTAACTGCTAAAATCTTCAGGCGGTCACCCCAAAACATCTTAGCAGTTCACCGGTCAATCGCGATCACCGTAATGCCCATCCTAGGTTTATTTTTATGGTAAGAAATTGCCGGTTCACCCACGTCTTTCCTTTCTCACATAAAGAACACTTATTTGTATTAACCACAAGTGTATTTGCTTTTAGGGTTGCACCTTTAAATTTGGAAATGGTATATGAAATTAGTCGCAAAATCTGGAAATGGTTTTTGCAATAAGTCGCCAAATCTGGAAGTGGTATATGGAATTATGGGCCGTTGGTAGCCTAGTGGTTAGAGCATCAGACTCCAGACCAGAGGGCCTGGATTCGATGCCACTAAATACCACTGAGTATAGACAGAGTACGTGCTTGTTAAATCAGTGGGTCCGAAAGTCTTGTGGGCAGTCGCAGCAGAAACCATGAGTGCAGGGGGCTGGAGAATATTTCCTCCCCTTCAGTTCCATGCCAAAATTGTGGAGGTGGAGATAGGTGATGTCGCCATCTATCGTTAAGAAGTCCAACCTGTCTCACAGGCAATGGCAACTTTCATTCCTTCCCTGCGGAAAGGACACGACAACAATCTCCAAATCTGAAAATCGTTATTCCTGATGACTTTGATTGGAACCATGGAACAAAATTATGAAGTTATTGTATTGTCATTGGTCCTTGATAAGTGTGCAAAGTTTTGAATCAATCTGACCTTTTAAAGTGGGTAAAAATATTGAGTTCAAAGATTCTGTTACATACAAGTGAAACTTATAAATGAGTGCTGATAAAAAAAACTGGCTGTCCTGTTTAATTTAAGAGAAACAACTTACCTTTTTCTTCCATTTACTATGTTTCAAGATGGCCAAAATCAGTGAAAACTTAGCTAAGACTGAAAAAAAAAAGAATCTGAACTCTTAGTTTATAAAATTAACCCAAAGTGATATTTTGATAAACATATTGGTCTGTAATAAATAAACAGAAAATCATCATCCCTCTCTCAAAAAATGATCCTGGTACTGCCAATAATTTACGAGATGGAATTAGTTTGATATCCTGGGTCTACGCGCCAAACGCTGCTTGGCGCGAAAAAGAATCACGCAAAGCAGGCATGTCTTTGGAATGGAATCCAAGATGGCGGCGAAGCGGTAAGCGATCGTCAGAAAAATTATTTTAAAGAACTTTTGAAACACAATAAAATCTATTTCGAATGAAGAATGTAGGAAGAGATTGAGAATCAGCAAGTTTAATAAAAAAGTGAATATCAATATAATGTAAAAAAAATATTTACTAATAGTAATATTGTGCAAAATATAATCTTATAATATAGTTGTATAGAAATTATTTATTATAATATCGTTGGTTCATCAGCCTATGGCATTCATTTTGGATTTTTTTTCCACAGTAGCGTTTCAGAAGCAACGCTTTTTCAGGTTTTCTTGAAGCTGTTTTAAAAACCACATTTTCTTCGTAAAAGAAAAAACCGATGGATTTTTGTCTGAATAAAGGATTGATAGAATCTTGTAATGGATGCCCGAAATTTGCATTTAATTTCTTATTTTTGATTGTATGTTTTCTATGTTGGCCCTTTTAGAAACCACGTTTCCCCCTTTGTTTCTGACGCCATTTTGAAAAACGCGGTTTTTTTACATGCGCCATTTTGGCGAAAAACTTGTCGCTAAATACAGCAGTGTGCTGTGCTAGGATTTTACCTGTTTCTTTTTCAGCAAAAATTCTGACACAGTGCGATTTCTTAGAAGAAATCTAAAATGGTTTCGTCTGGCAATGATTTTTCATTTTTCAATGCTATACTTGCATGCATTTTATAAAGGCATGGTATAGAACAAAAACAAAATGTCAATCCAGATGAAAAATATTCAAATTGAACGATATTAGATGATTACATCCATATTCTTTATCACTAATTGCAGTTTTTATAGTTAACATTAAACGCGTCTAATAATACACTTAACACATCTACACAACAGGCCTTAAACTTATTTTTTTTAAAAAAGGGGGATTTTTAAACAATACCATTTGTGATTCAAAGTTTAATACTTACATCCGTACGTTCTCTCAATGTCATATTTCCCTGCATATTAGCCATTTCTGCAGTTTATGCGAATGACAGATTATTAAAAAAAATTGGCAATAAGTTAAATCTAAAAAAACAACTCATGCAACTTTCCCCGCTAAACTTTCGAGATGGTCAGTTCAGTTCAGTTGAATACAGTGATAATACTATAAATCTGGAGACTTGGCTATCACCTAATGCTCCCACAGAATTTGATGAATATATTAATATTTTTGAGTCTCTTGGTTGATAATAAAAATTCCTTTATTTTTCGGACATGCTCTATTGTTTTACATCTCGGCATTGTTGAGTAAGACCATTCTCAATGATTGGAGATAAAATTTTTCGTTCCATTTTGTAATTTTTACTGGTTTAAAGGAAATGTCCACTTGTTTCTGAAACTTGACATTCCGAACTGGAGAATCTACTTGTTTAAAAAGAAAGTACATGTCATTCAATGGTAGTTTTCATGCACGCATCCAGTGCCGGTTTATCCATTGGGCGTCTGGGGTGGGTGCCCAAGGACCCGGATAAGCTGGACATAACCAGATTTTCTGGTTATAAATTTCAATCCTCCAGTGCGAAAGGGGCCTGTAGATCTTCTACACCCAAGCCCGAAAGGAGTTTAAATCGGCACTGCATGCATCTTAGTAATTAAAACCTCTGAATTTAAATTGCTTGCTGCCTGTTCATTCCACTTTTCAAGATGGGAAATATAATTAAAGTTTTTAAGTCTTCTGCTCTTTGTCCATGCTTCTTCATTTTTACTTTTATATCTCTTCTGAAATACGTGTGTGTGTGTTGATCCTCCACTGAAATCCAAGGAATAATACTTCAAGGTTCTGGAGAGGCTTTGGCTAGCTTATCTACTTCTTCATTAATCTGTGAGAGACAGTGTGCTTAATAAACGAGGCGATGTTTAAGGATTATTACTTTGAGTTATTCATATGCTCGTTGACTGCTCTCGGAGAGACGCGTGTACTGGCAGGGAAGTGTGAAAACGGAATGCATGCACGGGGCCGCTGTATTTTAAAAGCTAACGCATGCGCAGATTGCATCCCAGGTGCCTGCGCGAGCAAGCACCACTAGCAACCGTTGGAGGTCTCACGCATGCGCAGATTGCAATGGAAAGCCCAAGAGAAAGAGGAGTTGAGAAACTCTACAGAGTATCCCCCCAGAGAGCAGGCGAACCATAAATAATTACAGAACACAAAAAAAAAATGTTACATAAGAAAACAAAAAAAAACATTAAATACATGAAAATGGGAGGGGACTTGCAAGGGTAAATCTACATGAAAGGAATGTATGTTGTACTGGAATGTTAAAATAAATATGAATGCACTTATGTTCTACACAATACAATAAAAACAATGATTTGCACAAATCACTTGATAAGATAAGATTATACAAATATAAACATTTTCTTTTTAAAGTTTGGAAGGAAAAAACAATAATTAGACAAATATTATTATTTATATATCATTAATCAAAAGCAATTTGTAACATTAAATCATGTGCTATTAATTGTAGTAATCTGAGATGGTCATATATAGTTTTAGATTTGTAAACTCAGAAATAAACAATTGAACAAAAAATTAAATGATTGAAAATACATAATTCACCAGTTAATACATGTAGTTTGAAATTTATAAATATCTTTAAGTGTTTGAAATTTATGCTAAAGTCAATTTAACATAAAGAAAAATAAAAATACATACGTATATACTATGTTATATACTGTTCCAGATCTTTGGGAAATCTGACACGTTTTCTAGTTTTTTTTACAGTTTTCTCATTTGATTGAGATTCAGTTTTATTTACGTGAGACATAGTTTTGTCTTTTGGATGTTGATCAGTTTCACCAGCTTGTTGTTTTGATATTCCAGTAAGAGGAATATCATCGGTGTCATCTCAGACATAAGCTGGTTTTACCCGATTAATTGAAACTGCCTTCTTTTTTTTCCATTTATGAGGATGGTGAACACTTTGTCTGTTCGATGGAATACTTCATGAGGTCCTATATAATTTTGGGATAGTGGTGGCTGTACACAATCAACTCTAAAAAAAACACGTGAACAGCTCTTTAAATTAGTTGGCACAAACATAGAGCTATTCGAATCTGCAGATGTTGGTATTGGTTGTAGTGCTCTCATTTTTTCGAGTAAAAATGAGACATAGGTTTGATTGCAGGTGGTGGTAATCCTGTCTGTGGAGAAAAGATCAGATGGCAATCTTAGAGTAGTTCCATAGACCAGTTCTGCGCAAGTGGCATTGATATCCTTTTTTACAGCAGAACGCATGCCGAGTAGTACAATTGGAATGATTTCGCTCCATTTCGAATTCTCGTGTGCTTTGATTGCACTCTTGAGGTGACGATGCAGCCTTTCAACAAGACCGTTGGCTTTTGGATGATAGGCGCAGCAACGTATTCTGTTTGTGCCAAGAAGATTACTCAGCTCTCTAAAAAGGCTTGATTCGAAGGTTGTACCTTGGTCTGTTGTTATAATAGTAGGACAACCAAAACGTGAAATCCAAATGGATAGCAAAGCTCTACATACGGTTTCTGCAGTCATATCAGCAGTTGGGATCACTTCCATCCATCTCGTAAAGCGGTCAACTACTGTCAGGCAGTAACTTTGACCATTACAAGGTGGAAAGGGACCAATGAAATCAATGTGAATTTGGGAAAATCTGGCATCAGGTAAAGCAAAGGTACCGATTGGTGCTTTAGTGTACCTATGGATCTTGGATCTTTGGCAAGGATGACAAGAGTTAACCCATGCTTTAATATCGCGCCTAATGTTTGGCCACACAAAACGTTGAGTTATTATTTTGATAGAGGCAGCAATTCCAGGATGTGAAAGACCATGCAGGTGTTGGAAAACAATTTTGCGGTAATCCTTGGGAATGAAAGGTCGAGAAACATTGGTGGAAACATCACAAGTAAGGGTAATATCTTCCAGAGGAAAATAATGTTGCTTAAGTGTTAAAGATGTCGAGTAGGATTCCAGGAGTTATTTAAGTTCCTCATCTACCAATTGGGCTGCGGCAATGTCCTTGCAATCGAGACAACTTGCTTTGGAAATGGAATCAATTTCGATCCGAGATAATGCATTTGCTACCAAATTCTGAGTTCCAGGAACATGTTGTATGTTTGTTGAGAACTGGGAGATAAAATCCAGGTGTCTAAGTTGACGTGGACTACATTTGTCAGCTTTCTGTTGAAAAGCATAAATGAGAGGTTTCTGATCAGTGTAAATCACAAACTGTCTTCCTTCCAACATGTGACGAAATCTTTTGACCATTGTGTATATGGCCAGGAGTTCTCTGTCGTATGTAGACCAGTTCTTTTGGGATGCGGACAATTTCATGGTTAAGAAAGCAAGTGGTTGCCAGACATTCTTATGATACTGAGCTAATGCACCACCGACAGCAAAATCTGAGGCATCAACCCAAATGCTAAGAGGTGCATTTGGCATGGGGTGATGTAACAGAGTAGCATGCGCTAGGGCTTGCTTCACGGATTCAAAAGCTGTAGTAGCTTCGTCCGTCCATTCTAGCACTTCTTCAGGCTTGATTTTGACATTTCGTTTTGGACGTTTTTTATTCCTGATGCCTTTTAAAAAATTTACTAAAGGAGCAAGGATATGGGCAGCCTGTCTAATGAAACGTCTGTAGTAGTTCAGATTTCCAAGAAAACGACGCAATTGAGTGATGGTTGTTGGT
This sequence comes from Trichonephila clavata, assembly GCA_019973975.1. Lineage (NCBI taxonomy): Eukaryota > Metazoa > Arthropoda > Arachnida > Araneae > Nephilidae > Trichonephila > Trichonephila clavata. Next base: position 67,230 of record BMAO01008044.1, on the reverse strand, counting down.
TGAGGAAATTTTAAGATTGCTTCCACTCTATCCTCTAAAGGTTTAATTCCAGAACTGCAAAACTTGAAAACCAAGGAAATTTAACGTGGGTACTCCAAAAGTACATTTAGAAGGGTTTATAGACAGTTCATATTGATCCAACCGTTGAAAATGCAACCGAAGATGTTGGATATGATCGCTTTCAGATGATGATGCAACTAAAATGTCATCAATAAAAGCATAAACAAAATTTAATCCTCTTAAAACCTCATCAACAAAGCGTTGAAAAGTAGAGGCAGCATTACAAAGGCCGAATTGCATTCGAGTACTCTCATACAATCCGAATGGGGATATGATTGCAGTTTTATGTATATCCTCTTCATTTATGGGAATTTGGTGTTAGGCTTTAACTAAATCTATATGTGAAAAAATATTTTTGCCTTGTAGCTCTGAAGTGAAATCTAAAAAAAAAAAAAAAATGTTTGGTATAGAATATTTATCTTTTTTAGTTGGGCGTTTAATGCACGATAGTCACCCACTGGTCTCCAAACATTAGAATCTTTTTAGGTACTATGTGAAGAGGTGATGCATAATAACTTTTAGATGGTCTAATATGGCCTAAATTTAACATGTGTTGGAATTTTGATTTGGCAATTTTTAAGCGATCAGGAGCTAAACGTCTTTTTTTAGCGAAAACAGGTGAACCAGATGTCTCGATAAAATGCTTAACATTCTGCTTTACCTCTTGTGAGAAAGAAGGCGGTTGAACAATTTCTGGGAATTCCCTCAAAACATCATGAAAAATGCTCTCACCAGAAACGAGTTTAATGGAATGAACTTCAGGTGAGACAAGTTTATAGATTGCACTCAGTTTGGTTGCATTATCTATTAATTTTCTATTGCGAAGATCAGGAGAAATATTAAAATGGTACATAAAATCAGCTCCAATGATTGGCTCAGAAACAGATGCTATTAAGAAAGGCCCTCTAAATACTCTTCTCAGATTTAAATCGAGAGTTAAAAGTCTCTTACCATAAACGTTGATAGGAGATGTATTAGCGGCTGATAGTTGCTGAATACTGTTGCTTTTCCTTTTCTCAGAAATCGAAGCTGGGTGAACACTGACGACAGATCCGGTATCAATGAGGAAAGCGATGTTGGATGATCTGTCTTTAATGAAAAGGCGACGTGAAATATGCGGCTGCGAGAAGGTAGTCGCAATTACTCTTCGCTGGGTTCGTTTTTTTTATAGCTGCAGGGTGAATTGCATCTCTTGGCCCTTTCTTGAAACTTCCTGTAATACCAACAAAACCCAGATTCCCTGGAACGGGAAAATGATTGATTTCGGGAACGATTTCCGTGAGCGAGAATTATTTCTTCACTCTGGAGTCCTTTGACGCATTGTAAGATCATCGATCTTTTTGTTCAGTCTCTCAATCTCTTGGAGGATACGGTTTTCGCTGGATGAAGCGATGGCGTTTGTCGAAAGTGAAACGTTGGGAGTGCTCACTTCGAGGATTCTGTCGGCGCCTTCTGCGGCTTTTTCGACGGCTATTGGCATGATGGATGCCAAGATAGTTTGCACTGAGGTCGGTAGCTGCTGAAGAAAAAAAGTTCCAACATAAGCTCTTTCGGTACGTTGTGCGAAGATGCACGCCTATTCATTGTCCTGAGGAGTTCTGAAGGCTTCCTGTCTCCTAGTTCTTCGCCGGTTAACAGCTTCCGAATTTCTTGTTGCGATGACTCGCTGGTTCGCTGGATCAGTTGAGCTTTAATGGCACCGTAGGGATCCGTTTCATCAGGAGTGATTATTAAGTCTCTTACAATTGCGGCGGCTTCTGGTGGCAGGTTTGAAACAATATAGTTGAACTTAGTGCACGTGTCTGTAATCGCTTTCGGTACTCCGAGGGCAAAAGTTTGTTCGCACGTGGAGAACCAGAGTTGAGGATCGCTGAAGTTGTACGGAGGAGTTTTAACTGCGGTGACTTCAGCCATTTTTCCAGTAAAATAAATTAATAGCGAGTCAAATGAAGGTAATTATTCGTGAATTGTCCAGGTCACCATTGTGGGAGACAGTATGCTTAATAAACGAGGCGATGTTTAAGGATTATTACTTTGAATTATTATTCATATGCTCGTTGACTGCTCTCGGAGAGACGCGTGTACTGTCAGGGAAGTGTGAAAACGGAATGCATGCACGGGGCCGCTGTATTTTAAAAGCTAACGCATGCGCAGATTGCATCCCAGGTGCCTGCGCGAGCAAGCACCACTAGCAACCATTGGAGGTCTCGTGCATGCGCAGATCGCATTGGAAAGCCCAAGAGAAAGAGGAGTTGAGAAACTCTACAAATCTCTATTTCCTCACATGCCGGTACCCAAATGAACAGCGTCGGTTTATTCATTGGGCACTGGGGGCGTGTGCCCAGGGGCCCGGAAAAGCCCATAAGAGCCCCAGATAAACTGGACTTAATCAGGTTTTCTGGAAAAAATTTCAATCCGCCACTACCAAGGGGGGCCTGTAGATCTTCTGCGCCCAGGTCCCGAACTTAGCTTAAATCGGAACTGCAGATGAATGTTATGGATTGAACTATATGAGACGCTCTTTCAAAATGGAACCTAAATTTAAAATTATCATATTTGATTTTCTATAAAAATTTTGGATACTTTTTAAAACTGATAAACTGTCAGTCAGGATAACATAATTTTCTGCTTTTGTAACCCAATTTTGTAACGCCGTCCATATGGCTGTAGCTTCAGCTGTGAAAATTGAATTCATCACTCTTTCAGTAAGAAATTCTGTCGGATGTTTTTTTTAGGAAAAAAGGATTTCTATTGATGTTTGATTTGTAGTTTTTGAACCATCTGCTGCTATAAGGATACTGTTATTAAAAATTTTCTGGATGTAATCAATAAACATATTTTGCACTATGATGTTTATTTTATGACTTTCATAGATCGGTGGAGGAGGGATAAATTGAAGAATAACTACTTTAGAAATACAGAGTTCTTGGAGGATGTTGATTGTTTTTTGAAAAATACTGGTTTCTTTTATTTCATATTTATAGAAAATTTCATTAATGTCCCAAAATAATCTTGCATTCGGTGACCAGCTTTTTAGTGCTAGTTGTTTAGTAAAAAATTTTGACAAAGGAGATTATGACGATTATAAATACTGCCATTCATAGCCTCTGCTATTAATACATCCATCTACCGGGGTGTTTCTTGCGAGACATAGGGCTAATCGTAAGGCAGCATTAAATACTAGTTATTGTTTCTGCTTGTTACAGTAGGTCGAAAAAATAGTTGAGCACCGTGACCCTTTCAAAAACTGATTGAAATTGGAAAACGACCTTTTTTAAAGCGAATCGTTTTGATACGCCCCTACAGGATTTTTATTTACAAGGTTAGTAATTGCTTTAGTTTCCTTTTTTTTAAATTGAAATTAATCATGGTTGAACATGTAATGCATTTCTCAGAATGTTTTCATTCGACCCCAGATGGGACAAATGAAATTTATGCATTTCAAGCTTAGTTTGTTTTGAAAAAACAGGAAATTGAGACTACAACAAGTCAACTCATTTCAATCTTAGCGTGTCTTGAAAACAGAGGTTAGTGACAAATGGAATTTATGCATTTCAACATTGATGTGTCGGGTAAAAACAGCGGATTGAGACAAGAATCATTCCAATCTTAGTGTGTGTCTTGGAAAAAATTGGGGACAACAAGCCAACTCATTCAGACCATATAAAGCCAACTCTTTCCAATCTTGGCATATCTTGAAAAACCAAGGGATTGAGAGAACAATCAACTCAACTTTCACCTAACAGGTGAGTCAAATTTACGTGTATTATTTGAATATAAGTTTGAAACAAGATGCATTTCAATATTGGTGCATTATTCAGCCCGAAAAGAGGGGGACCGAGTCGGCATACGACTCGACCCCCCATTTTTTGGTTTGAAGATTTTGGCAAAAACCATTTATCGATAAGAGTGTCAGAATCTGGGAATGTTAAACATCACTCCAAATCCTGACAGTCTTAACGAAAAACATTTAGCATTTACATGTTGCCATGAAAAACTTTTCCGTTAAGACTCCCAGAGTTGGAATATCAAATACAAACTTAACCCTGACAGTCTTAACAAAAAACAATTTTTTGAAGTCTTGACTCGACTGCATTCAGAAACCTTTTGATTTCTAGCTGGCTGCTAGCCTTTTATACTCTAGTGGGGTCACGTGAGCCGATTCCTATTGGCTGACGCTTTCCAGCCTTGAAAGCAATCTTTTCATATCTCTTAATGCATCTTTTCAACATAAGTTTTAAAAAAGATGAAGGTCACGTGAAATGATTCTTTTTGGTTGACGCTTTCCAACCTTGAAAGTAATCTTTTAATGCATCTTTTACTACGTTTTTAGCGTAAGTTTTAAAAGAGATGCATTACAACTTTGGCATATTGTGTGTTTTGAAAAAAAGGGAAACCGAGTCGACTATTGTGTCGACTCAATCCCCCTTTTTTCGGTTGATGTTTTTCTTTTTACACTCACTTTACTAAATTGACAGTTCTTTTGTTGCATTCACCCTGTAGCATGCTAAACTGCTGCAGGTAACGTGCAAACTGGTACGATTTCCCCACGGTGCACTCAGATATATCAAAATACTCGTGCATCTCATCGTGTAGGTGGTCAGGTAGGCCACCGTCGGTCAGATCTTGGAACTTGGGCAGCGTCTCCTGGTTAATGGTAAAGAGACCCAGCTTTTCAAATATTTTTCGCTGGTCTGATCCTTTGATGACAACGAAGCCCCTGCTTCCTAGGGCCAGGTTACAAAATTTGGCCCTGACACAAAATAATAGGTAATTGTTGGAACGAATGTCTTTGGATGTGGAGGTCAACCCAACAAGATTTACGGTGATGCATATTACTTCAAGATCACTGCAATCGCTAAGAATCGTGGCAATAGATAGTTCGATGGGCACTGGCTTGCTATAGTGGTGAAAAACGTTGACATGAGCAAAAAGGCTGGTTGACTCAAGATAGACATGTTGCTTTAATAAATTCTGAGTGAGAATAATTCTAGCGGCTCACCTTATATATGACCGAGCAGCGTGACGTCAACCAGCATCCCACTGGCCAAAGTATGCCGATGCGAGTGCTCCACGTGTTTTTCCAAAGCCCGTTTCCATGGTTGAGGACACACGATGCGCCCCGGTACATTCTCATCTCGATTCATTTCCCAATCGTCCAACCACGTCAACAAAACCTCGTTCACATCCACCATTATCACGCAATCCGTGACATCCAAAGTATGTGCATCCAAATTTTGATGTTGATACGCGTCCCAAACTCGGCGAGACGAGAGACGACCCATTTGAAAGAACCTCAGGTCGAACCTTTTATCCCACGTCATATCCAAATGACTCGTAAACACAATGACCGTTTTTCCAAACGACTGAGGAACGTGCACGCCTAAGTTGGGTTCAAAAATGACGGTATAAGGATACTCTTGCTCGTAATACGGGACTCGATCGGGTCAACGACCCAGATTTCCAAAAACGTTAGTGGTACGATATCGACACTGGTCCAATAAATTTTGTACCGAAACCAATTTTTTACATCTTGTGTTGTGGTCTAGGGTTGGTATTGTTTTGGGGGGGGGAATAAGGCTTGTGTCTTAGGTAAAACATATTATTTATTTAAAAATTTTGTTTACAAATTAACAAAACTATTTACATTCAAGAAAAAAACACAATTATTTACATATTTACAAGGCAGATCCACGGGTTCAGTTATTTTAAATCCAGTTTTTTTTTACACGATTGTCCAGTCTGGGTATTGTCAAGTCCATGGGTGTTTCCTACTGTTCCATGGCCAACCCCAATTCGAAATGGTCCAAAAACGATATGAGATCGTTATTCTCATCAAAGAGGGAAAGCACCATGTGAAGCAGTTGGGGTTCTTTGGTGTGGGCCGGGGGTGCTTGAATCACCTGTTCGGGAATCGAGTATTCAGTAGACTCTTTGGTTCTAAACACGGACATCAACTGTTCAAACGAAGAGTCATCCGTAATTGTCGGCTCTAAGGTCTCGACAGAATCCACAGGTGTTTGAGCAACAGGTGGATCTGTTAAAAGAGCTGCACAGGTGTCTCTGATAAGTGGATCTGCACAGGTGTCTCTGATAATTGAATCTTCTCATGTTGGTAAATCTGCCGAGGGGGATGAAGTATCTGCTCTGAAACGGACACGGGCTGAGGGGAGGCCAATGTAGTCATCTGTCTGGCTATAAACACAGGAGCCACAGATTCAGGTGATCTAATGACTGGGGTGATGCACACTTTGGATCTGTTCGGCACACTAAACAATGGTTTTTTGGATGAAGGCCAGGATTTTTCCTCCAAAGGTCGCTTGATCGTCTCTGCATTTTTATGAGTTGGGGTAGGAGAAGGCAGCTTACCGCTTTTGATCGTACTGCTTTATTTCTCTGAAATCTCCCAGATTGAGTCCATTCTCAATGAGTTGAGAGAGAATCGTTTCGAGGATAATGTCCAAGTCAAAAAGTGTTATTTGGACCGTCAGCAAAATGTAGTTGGTTCCATCCGGGATCGGACAAGCAGTGTGTAGCCCAAAGATCATTCGATGATACAGCATCTGGTCGTACGGCTCCAAACTTCTCCTAAATAGATTGGGTTTGGATCGGCACCTGAGACTGGAGGATGGCAATTCGTGAATCAGCATGGGCAAGTGGATCGTTTGAATCAAATGAACCTGTCCGGGTTTCACCGTTCGGAAGCCAAAGGTAAAGCGTTTTTTGACCACAAACATGTTTCCGTGAATGAACACCATCCCCTTGTCGGTATTCTTCAGCGGTCAATCGAGATTTTATAAAAGTCCTTGGGACACTTTTTCCTCATGTCATATCGTCAGGTCTGAATTCGTTTACAGTCCTGGCCTCCATCACGTCATGCTTGAAATTGTCCATATGAGCCTTTTTTGGTGTAAATCTTCATGACAATAAAATACAACACTCGTTTAGAGTGCAGCTCTTGGTAGATGATGCAAGCTTTCACTTCCCCCCGCCGAGCTACGTATTCCAACGAGTCTGGTTTCTCGAGAATCATCACGGGCAGCACGATGGTTGAAATGTACTCGGGGAAGACACCGGTCGAGTTCATTCTGCTGGCGGGTTGAGAGGCAACTGAGAAGAAGCGTCGTAACGAGTCCTTTTTTTTCAGGCAGGATGTGGGTGGAGCTTACATTAACCAATCTTGCTCACGGATTAAAATTGAATAGTCAACTTTGCTCACGAGTGAAAAATGAGATTGATGGATTGGTGGAGAATAGCACACATATACTTTGCACGGCAATCCGACCATGACATTTTGTCCGATTGCAAAACGGACATTCCCCCAGTGAATTCAAGAGCATCACTCAGAATCCGTTTGAAAGAACTCGAGGGACTCTCTAACTCGCTTGTGAATTTCTTTAAATTTTAGCTTGGAACATTAGTTGGTGACACAAATGGTGTCTTCATTGAGATAATGTAAATATTTAAGCAATTCGTTCAGACATCTCCAACACAAGGCATACGAAGCCGTTGGTGAGCTAGAAACCATTGTCCCTGAGATACAACACGGCCAAACCTTGGCTGTGGGAAGAGATTCGAGCATTTTCCTGGGAAGTGGGGGTAAATTGCTTTGCGTAAGGGAATGTAGGTCCCCTAAACACTCTGGGTCTAAAATCAGGTCTCCGATACGGTGGTCTGAAATCAGGTCTCCAATACAGCCTAGGATCTCGTGGCAAATCCTCGTTCCGTCTTTCCCTGAATCGTGGACGAGGAGAATGCCTACGGCGAGAGTCTCGTTGAATGACGGAAGCTACTATCTTTTCAGGTGTAGAAACAATTGATTCAGGAGTAGAAACAATATTTTCAAGTAACACAGATTTAGAAGAAGGCTCCATGGGAAACAAATCTTCTAAGGAGTCAATGGGCTGTTGAAATTCCATTGGTTGTTGAGACTCGGGAGTAATGGATTGTCCATTTAAAGATTCATGAATCATGGGTTTTTCAGATAAAGATTAATAAATCATGGATTCATCTTGAGACGGTTCATGGGATGGAGAAGCCACTGGAGTCGGTGGGAAAGGCGTAATAGATGTTCGCAAGTTAAACATGTCAATCAAATCATCATACTCTGGAGAATTCATTTTCATTGTAATGAGTATGAGATAAGGAAATGCTTTAAACTCTAATCTCAAAACAAGTTTCACTGCTCAGAAATAATTTTTTTTGAAGAAAAAATGTTTTTGGTTGGAAATTTTTTTGAATAAATGTTTTCTAAACATATTGCTTTTATTTTTTGAACATTTCGTCTCTGATACGTTGAAACGAACACTCGTCCCTTCGTTTCTCTCCTCTAAATGCTATTTTCTGTTACCGTATAGCATCACGTACAAAGGAGACATTTCCTCCGTCTTCTCAAATCGTTAATGGAGGGGAATCATGCAATTTAAAAATTTCCTACCCGTCACGCGAATCGGTAACCCCCCCCCCCTTCCCCCATCTCAAATTATGCCATTGGTCCAGTACACTCTTGGCTACCTTTTCACAACTGGATACATTTTTATTTACAAGTTGCTCCGAAAGTAATTTTTCTATACCCCCTTCAAATTGCGTACAGAGAAAGTCAATTCTGCTCGTGTGCAAGGGCCCACCCCTTGGTACAGGGCCAGGTTTAGTGCAAAAGCTTTTGTCGTCTGCTATGAGAAAATGATGCAGAGTGCTTCTGGGCCCTGCTTTTATAGTAGAGACAGAAGACAGAAGTGACTTCTGATAGTCGATTCGACTGATAAGGACTCCCATGTATTAAATAGAGTGTACGAGGAGAAATATTTTTGATCAACCTTTACTTGTGTATTGAAACATTACATGGAATGGAGGCTGTTCGAGCCGTGTTGATGGGCAAGTATTATTTTAAAAGTTTCCAACCTTGGCATAAAGAGAAACCACAAAAATGGGTGAATGATTACTGGTCCCGAGAGCTATGCTCCTTTCCAGTAATCATTCTCCCATTTTCCTGGGGCTCAACACGATGTCTACCTCTACGGGTTGGGTGACCTCAATGGGTTAGGTGCTCTGCACAGGGGACATGTGTTGCTAACGTCCAAATGCTGGAGTAAGCAACGCATGTGAAATGCATCACCACAATGCGTCTTTTCTGGCCAGTGCATCGGACTCAGGCAGATGGGACACGAGTCTGGCACTTGAAATACACTATCGGGCTATTTCTACCCAGAACATCTATCCAACACCGCTTGAGCCAATCGAGTCCAAGTGGTCAAGTTTTGGGGATCCATTTGTCTCTCAGATTTATACGCCAATCCGTACAATTTGGGTTTGGCATAGACAGTCCACAGGGCTTGGATGAAAACACATTTTCCTTTCACGGCCTCCTGCTCCAGATAGTTACATTAAAAGCCAGCAGGTTCAAAATAAGAAAAGCACTTGAACCCAGGAACGTCATGAGGCTCTTGATCAGGTAACACTTGTTGCAGCAGGTCAACAATGTACACTGCTGGATAGACAGTCTGGAGAGCAATGACTTCGGATGGCTTCAAGGTGTTTAAAAAATTTCGAAAATTCATCATGAAGGTGATGTAATCATCAAGATCTGTCTCTAGGTACAGAGCAAGGTTTAACGTGAAAGCTAGTTCGTCCTCAATGACTCATGAGAAAAATGATTTGGAGTGCTTATGAGACTTGCTTTTATAGAGGAGAGAAGAAGTGGCTTCTGATTGGTCCATTCTACTGATAAGGGCTACCAAGTATGAAATGTTGCTACAATGTGAGAAACATTTTAATGGGAAATGTCAATTTAGTATCCCAACCTTGGCATGTAAGGGAAGCCAAAAAAAAAAAAAAAAAAAAAAAAAAAAAAAAAAAAAAAAAAAAAAAGAGGAGAGAATGGGTCGAAACCCATTCTTCCCTTTTCTGGTATGAAAGAAAACAGACACATGTGTGTGTGTGTTTGAAAAATAAACAATTTATTTATTGACAACTTTATTTACATTATTGGGTTTAATGGTGAATCCATTATTGCTCCATTTAAGAATAGGATGAGTGTCAGGCACCAACAAAACAATGTTTGGGGGAAAAGTCTGTTTAACAGGATTCTACTGGGATTCCTGTTTCATGGTTGGACAAAGTCTTTTATTGGACAAGAGTTGTCTTTCCATGAGTCTCTTTCCAAGCTCCAGGTGTTTGAAATGAAGGGTGGGAGAATCTGTCTGGGTACTGTTGTCACAAGGAGTTATCAAGGATGGAGTAGGGATACGTGGAGTACAAGTCACCTCCACTTCTGCGCCAGTCATCAAAAGAGGGGGATCCCCACCAGTAGCGCACACAAAATTTTTTCAAGGGGGGTGTCTATGATCAAAAGTCCCCCAACTCATCCCCCTCAAGACAACACTTATTGATTCTTCGGATTTTGCCGATTTTGTTAACAAAAAATGGCAACAAATAAATCATTGAAGTAATCATTAGCATTAATTAATAAAATAATCTGTTAATTACAAGTGCTTAATTAATCAAGCGCGTTTACATCCAATGATTCTCCGTCGGTCAACATCATTTCTAAATTTTTACAGTTTTAATTAATTAAAGTTTTAAGGGTATCTCTTAAATCATATATATTGTACAAAAATTGAAAACAATTACTGTCGGTACTCATTAAACTAAATCTGCATTCCAAGGCATTAGCTGCTTCGTCCAATGTAAAAAAATAAAACTCTATCTTGAATTTTAATTTAGGATATTCCATCGGATCATTTTGTGCTTCATAATTAAAATTCACATTTTTCCGTCGAACTCTGTGACGTGGCTGCGTCACCTCAAAGTTAGCAGACATGTCAATCTCGACGGCCAGTTCTTTTGCATCACAGTGCATTTTATCAAAAGTCACATCCTTAAAAAAATCTTTACAATTTCTTGAGAGTTCCATAGTAGATGGTAGATCGTAATATTTTGTTTGCGATAGCTTGCGTATTGGATTTTAATGCAATTAAAGATTTTATACCAAATAATGATGGTCATAGGAACTTGAATTGTTAAGTAGAATTTAATAATCCAGAGACCTCATCTCTTATAGAGTCGTCAATTTTAGCATTATTATAAAAACTAAGCATCATAATAACCTCCCAATTGATAACTTAAGGATTTAATAGCCTCTATTCAGCTTTCCCAGCTATTTACACTAAATGGCTTTAAAGTTTTATGCCCTTTATACATTTTAATAATATAACCCAACGAAAAGTTGATGGAAAAAAATAAATTGTTTGAACTATATTAAAAAAAACGTACAGGCTTCTAAGGATGCTTTTGCCATGTCATTAACGACCAAATTTAAAAAGTGGCTACTACATGGCACATAGATTGTTCGCGGATTTAACGTTATTTTAAATTAATTTAATTTAGTTATTTTATTAAGGCCTGCCCCCGCATATCTAGAAAATTTAGCCCTAATTTTTTTTAAGTTTCTCAACTATTAAGTTTGAAAGTGTTCTCTTCCAGTTAATCTTTGAACTGGAAGGAAACCAAAAAAACTCGCATTAGTTTTAACGATAATTTCTTTAGAATTAGATTTCTCAATACATGTATACCTTACCATAAATGTCATTTGTTCGATCTTGCTGGCATCAGGGGCGCAATCTAAAATTATTGAATAGCATTTGGCTTGTTTAATTTTATGAACAATTAATGTTCAAACAAAAAGTTTAATGTTCTCATGTAAAAGAGAAATTATCTCGTTCTGAATATTTTTCCCTAGATAGTGTACTTTAACTTCTTCCAAATTTTCAATAACAAAAAAAAAAAAAAAAAAAAAAAAAGGATTTTTCAAATTTGGTCCAAACGCCGCCCCTAAAATTTGCCACCCCGGACATGGGTCCGGTTTGTCCGGCCCCAATGCCTCCCCTGACCGCACCGACCTGCACATCTTTAAACGGGGTTCTGTGACGGCTGTCCGGTATCGAGATGAAGTCCTAGAACCCATTGTGAGATTGTACGCTGCAGCAGTTGGCCCTACTTTTGTTTTAATGGATGATAACGCACGTCCCCATAAAGCTGACATCGTCAATGACTACCTGGAGAGTGAAGGAATTGCGCGTATGGCGTGGCCAGCATATTCGCCCGACCTTAATCCCATTGAAAATCTGTGGGATGCTCTCGGCCGTGCTGTATCTGCACGTTTCCCACCTCCAGCCACTCTTATTGAGCTGGAAACTGCTCTACAAGAAGAATGGCGATTGCTTAATTCTGCGGTGGTTGACCACCTAATTGAAAGTATGGTCAGAAGGGGTAAACTTTGCATTCAGATGAGGCAGGATCACATACCCTATTAATGTCCTTTTTTCATTTTATGCTGTTTATTTTCACTTTATACATAATTCTGTTTAAGTCTCCAGTATGACATTATCTGATAACTTACAAAAATTTAATATTCTTTTCATTTCTGTATATAATTATTGATTTTGTTTTATGTATAAATATATATGCTACTTAATGCCAAATTTTGTGTCAATCAAAGCAGTATTTGTTGATTTTTTTGCATTTTACATCTTCGTGCTTAACTTTTGGAAGTGAGTGTATAAAAAATTCGAAATACAATCATTGATAAAAAAAAAAAAAAAAATTAGTGAACCAAGAAGTATTCGCGGGATCGTAACGAAACTTTGCATGAACTTACATGTCGGGGAGATATGCAAATATTTAGAAATGCAGCGTGATTGCGCATTACGTATATTTGGTAGAGGGCGTTCAACGCCGTTCTCCGGGGAGTATAAAACAGGTAACCAAAGCTTGTTTGAGTGGGCTGAATCGTTTACAAAGGAACAGCTGAGGTAGACAGGCCATTACACCATTTTCGAAGACAATATGAGCAGCTGTCACAGTTTGAGAGGGGGAGAATCATCGGCATGATGGAAGCTGGGGGAAACTTCAACTTCCTACTTCAATACTTCCTTCGAGCTAAAATTGTTCATTTCTGACGTTATGACTGAAAAAATGTTTAGACTTACTAGTTTTCAACCTTTTGGTATCTGTGGTTTCTAAATTTATTTTTAAAGGTTTTGATTATGTCATCCTTATAATTTCTGTAACTTTTCCCCTCTCTTTAAAATAGACAATACATAAAAAGAACTCCTATACTTCAAAATTGCTTGTCTCTCAAGTTGAGTTACTGGTTTAAAGGAGCATGTAGATCTCTTACTGAATATAATACTTTATTTACATATTAATTACATTACTAATATTAATTAGATAATTTTACTGTCATTAAGATTGCTAGTTCCTATTTTAAAGATAGCTAACTTCTCTGCCCATCATTAAAAAAAATTTATATTTTCCTCACTTAATTTTTTTTTATTTCCGATTTTCCAACAATTACGTAACCAGTTTCATTCAATTGAAATGCATGCGAGTTTGAAATTGGAGTAATTATTTTCCAGTTTTATTGCAAATAGGAACTTTTAAAAAAATAGCATATAATTTGTTCTTCCATTAGAGCAGTGGTCTTTAAACCGTGTTCCACGGAACCCTGGGATTTCACGAGGCATATCCAGGGGTTCCACAAATCACACTAATAAACTCGAAAAGAAAATTAGAAATGAACATGCAAAACGGATTCCCGTTCCATCTGAAGTTTATATAGTTACAAGTATCTAAAACTCTCTTCCTGTTCAATAAAACCGAAAATTTTATTTGTATATTACTTCATTTTGCTGTACTTTTTAGAGTTTTATTAAATTTTAATAAAAGAAAATATTGAAACGTTTTATCTTTATATATACTACATATTAGATTGTGAATATTCTTTTGTTTACTATCCCGTCTCCGCGAAATAATTTTAAACTCGTTAGAATAAAATCTGGCAAAACTAAATAGTTTTCTAATAGAAAATACGCGTTTTTGTGTTTAAGGGGAAAAAACCTATAATAAAGAAGAGGGAACAACTTATCAACAGATTCGATGTTTAAATCTAAGCAAGAACAGCTCTTAAATTTTGGGTTGCAAATTCATGAAAAATACACAGTACTCATGTAGCTATAAACATTTTAATGTCATTAAGAACAATGTATTTAAGTGAAAGATATTTTTCAATGCAAGTGGCTACAAAAACAGTCCTGAGTAGGTCAAAATGTATAAAAATTTCTTAAGAGATCATTTTCTGGAAAATAGATAAAAATTATCGCATAAATAAAATTTATTTGAAAGTATCAAATTGTTACTGATGTTGGGGCCCTCATGTAACTGATATGGTGGTAGCTACGCCCCTGCCTGTAGAAATTTTTTCTTGGAGTCTCAGGGTATATACATTTTGTTTCGAAAGCTGAAAATATAAAGAATTTTCAACTAGGTATAATTCTTTGAAATTAAAATTAAATAATACGATTCTTTTACACATTTTATAAAGGAATGAGTTTTAAAAGAATGGCAAAATGTTTAAAATACAATCATGATTTTAAAAATTATATTCACAAGGAACATTTCTGTAAGAAATATTAAGTTTTACGTTTTGCGCATGATATTTTCTAAAATACTAGTCTTTGGTGTAAAAAACTTTGTAGAATCATAAAATGTATCATATTCTTTAAACTCTACCTAATTTTAGTACTTACTATATATCTATTTGTATTTGAAAAATATTGAAATTTTTTTAAAAAATTATAAAAAAGATATATAAATATATATATATATATATTAAAAAATTTATGTATATAAAAATGATACTGTTTAATAAATATATATTCCCTTTTTATAAACCAACTTATTGCTAATAGTTAGAGCAACTATTTTAGAAAATATTATGCTGAACGTAAAACTTACTTAATAATTCTTACAGAAAAACTTCTAAGTTTCATGTGCTTATAATTTTTAAAATTATGATATTTTAAACATTTTTCACCTTATCGAAACCTCCTTTCTTTATAAAAATTTGTAAAATAATTGAGTTATTTAATTTTAACCTCAAAGAATTATATCTAGTCGAAAACTGTTAAAAATATTTTCAGTTCTCGAGACAAAATTAACACCCCTGAGACCTCTTAGTTTTAAACTATCGCATTAATTTTTCTCCAAACACTTAAAAATCCTAAAATTACTAAAACCGGTTAAGAATCTGTGGTCTTTTAAATAATATCAACAGATTTGTCTCCTCTCTAATTTTGGTAAGATATTAGAAAGAGTATTTCTTAAAGATTCCAAATGTTCCATAAAAAGAAAAATATTATTTATCCTCCTCAGTATGGTTTTAAAAGGGGTCTCATTGGTGTTAATTTTGCAATGAAAATGGACTTTGTAATTTTTAGAACCTCTGTCAATCGACTAGGACTTCCCCACCACGCCAATGGGAGGACTTTGAGCCACGACAGATTTAACGTGCATCTGTACCTCTACAGGGCGGGTCTTCGTTGGCACCAGGACTCTAACTCACGAGTTCGTGACCATAACCCCTCAGCTATCTTGGCCACTAGTGGAGCACAACATGTATAATATTAATATTTAACTGCAAGATTTCGATTAAATCAGCTAGAGGAAGAATTACTCTACAGTGTCAGAGATACAGGTCCTCCCTCAGGTGCAGCTAAATAAATTAAGTCTCAAGGCCAAAATCCGTATAATTAAAAATAAAGACATTTTGGTTAACTATAATGGGACAGATTTTCTCTCTGCACTCGTGTCCCAAGTCTTGCTTAATTCGAAATTTTTTGTTGTGTGCGACGTACACACTATGCCTAAGACATACAAAGACGTTAAAATGGTCCATTTTGGTTTTAAAAAAAATCACTTTTTAAGTTTTTGATTTTATAGAATAAAACATTTATTTATCTTTATAAAACTGTTCTTATTTCATTTCTAGGTTGCTTACAAGCCAAGATACTAAAGAATCATTGGATTGATGCGTAATTATCTGGCGTTTTTTCAACAAATTTTATTTAACAAAATCAATAACAATATTTAACAAAAACCAGCTTAAACGATTATTCGGGAGAGTAGTCAACGTCTACTTCAGTTACTGCTTCCCATTTGCTAGGCAGACGGTCGACTTCACGAGCGAAAAAGACACGATTCTTAGAAGCGATCCACGCTTTGACATCGGCAATCAAGTCATTCGATCGTCGATCCCGAGCCTGATCGTCGAAATCCGATGGCCGACCTTTTCCTCCTAGCTGGTATCACTTGATTTGAAACGGCCACAAACCACTCCCTACACTGACTTTCGCTGATTGTTCCTTTGCAAAAAAGTTCGTTGAGATCGCGAAATGACTGTGCTGCTTTCCATTCTTTCTCGAAGTGGTAGAGCATAATATGGTGAATATGACTATGGTTTTCGATACGCATTTTCTAAGACAATAGAGAAGATTATTTTTATACAAAAATAATAAACAAAACGCTACTTTTCACTGATGAAAAAAGCTCTGATATAAACGCCGGATAATCATGCATCAACCCGATAGTAAAGCGTGAAAAAACCGTAAGCGGATATTTAAGTAACTGGAATTCAGCATTTAAATGCCCTTAAACTCGTCAAACAGGATTTAAATACCATATTTTTTCAAAAATATATAATTTTAGCAAACTTTTGATTTTTCATATAAAAATAACTACGCATTTTGAGAGTATTGAAAAGTAAATCTAGCAGTATATATATATTCTTTACAATCAACTTTATTTGATAAAAACTCTTGTTTAGATGCAAAACAAAAGTTATCTACTTTATTTGATAGAATATCTGTGAATTATTAGTTCGTACTATTTTTTTAAATAATTATGGGAATTAACAAAAGTAAAAATTATTTTTATAAACATTAGTACAAAGCAAATAAGTTTTGTAATAAAGTTTCAGTTTCGGAGAACGAAAAAATTAGTATCGATTTTTATTTTCCAACTATGAGTGTATCAAAAAGCTAATTAATTCTATAAATCCTACATATGTTCCAGTAAACAATGAAAAAATATTGTTTTTAACTTAGGATTTTTAAGTAATATGATTTCGTTATTATGTAGTCCTGTGTGTGTGTGTGAGTGTTTTGAAAGAAAAGTTAGTGTTGTTTGGGTTAGCCATGAATATGACTTTAAAATTTAAGACACTTCAGGGATCCTTAGATATATTGAGACATTTCCGTATGGCTGCTGGTGTATTAAGATTGAAAAGATTTGCAGAACTTGATGAAATTTGAGAAACATAGTTTAAAACTACATTCTGTGTCAGTGGCAAAAGTTGCCAGGAAAGAAAAGAACGTAAAAAATGATTAAAAATGAGTAAACAGAAGGTATAAGATATAATACTGGCGAATTTTAAGTAAGTAATGTGTAATATAAAAAAAACATGTGATAAGTAGTACTAAAAATGCATTTTTCTCAAAATCAATTTGTTCGTATATTTTGAAAATTTCAAAATGATAACTCAAAATATTACCAATAAATATTTTAGAAACTTGGTACCATTTTTTCTCGGGCGGGCAGTTAAATAATGATTATGACAAGAATAGTTTTTAATTTATGTTCTAGTATTTGTGTAACGGTGTTGTAAAATATGGCAAATTTCTTCTATTGGGCTGTTCAACTAGCTGTGGAATTTTTATTTACATTTGTAACCAAAAGATTTTACCACAGGCCCTAGATACACATATAATGATTAGTTTGATACTAAATTTATGTAAATTGGGTCAATAGATTTTCAAGTAGAATTTTTAGAATGTTCCTAAAATTTCTTCAAAATTCCTTATAAATATATAAATTTACCAATTTTCTGGTTTAAATAATTTATTGCAAATATTACATAAACATAGCTTTTTTACATACAAACTGAAGTTAAAAATGGTATAAGTTTTTTTCTAAGTGATGTTTTTTTAAAGAAGGGCTCTGAACGCGTATTTGCATACATTAATGCACCTAGCCTGGCACTAAGAGTTATTGTGTAGTTCAGAAGAACCTCAGTTTTTGCATAATTGGGATGTCGATTCTGAACCTCACAGTTTTGAACCACGGTCAAGTGACGAGGATAGAACATGAGCCAGCGTACAACTTTTTAAGTTTTCCCACCACGCAATCTTTGAGCTTCCACATATTTTAACATGCACCGGTTCCTCTACATGGCGAGTCTTTAGTGAACCAGGACTCAAATCCGCCTCTTGGCAGAAACAACTCTGGTCACGAGTTCATGACCTCAAATAATGCTTTTGTATATTTTTATTTTTGATATTTTTCGCGTTTAGGTTTAAAATGCAATATTACTGCTTCAACTTATGATAATTACATTGATATAATTTATTATATACACATAGATATATGTTGCTATACATGATTGGAAACCCTTTCATTCCAATACATTTCTTATCAATAATATAGGTTTTAAGTATATATATAGATTTGTGTGTGTGTGTGTATTTGATCTTAATTTTCCTTTTATGCAGTGTTATACTTAGTTCGTTTTGTATTAGCGGGAAAAATTAACATGATAAGCTTACTTATCTTAGCAAATATTTTTTACTCTAAATTAGTAAATAGTTTATTAATTTTTCCGGATATATTTTATTAAATTAGCATTAGTGTATTTTTTTCTGAGAGATACATATTTACAGTATTTCCTCCTTTCTTTATAGCCCAATAGTATAATACACTGTTTAAACCTAAGGCCAAGATTTTGCTATTGTACTATTGTGGCGAAAATTTTTTATTGTTCTATCTAGTTAGGTTTATAACCAAATGTATACACTATAATGTATTATATGCAAATATACATACATACAGAAATATATTTTTTCATACATATATATACGTATGAAAATAATTATATACATAATAATTTATGCTAATCTTCCTTTGAAGACTTAATCTATAATGGTCCTGAGCCCTCCAGGACTTCAAGTAATAATTAAAGTAGGAGTTTTTCTTCCGGTTGGTACCCTTTTATAAAATGACTAGAATGTTCTGGAAGATTTAAGTGATTGGTAATCGCTATGAAAACCGTTTGTGTTTTGTAATATATATAATAGTTTTATGTGAGAGTATATGTTCTTTGTTTGCTAATAAGTTCAACCTAAAATAATAAAGGAAGATGCATCAAACATCAAGCTTTCTCATCCATTTTGGCCTAACTACAATATAAATATCTAAATCAACAAAATGCAAAACATCTTTGGCGATGTATGTCCTATATATTGTTACGAATTTTGTATAAAATAATGTAAATAATTTGTATTTGGATGTGCAATGCATTTATATTACTCTATGTTATATTTATTTCATGTTAAAATTGTAATATTCACAACCAACGCCGTCCCTTACTTTATAATGGCGATTCTCAATGGGAACTTGGCGAAATATTGGCAATAGAGCCAAGTTGGCATCATTTTTGGCGACTAAGTAGGCGTTATTGGTGAGTTAGGGACCCTCTGGATTCTTCTAGAAATTAGTAGATAAATCCACTAATTTCACGATCTATGTCACGAGCGCATCTTTCCGGAACATTCGGCCCCGGCTATAAAGAGAGTGATACTCGCCGCAAGAATCAGTCTGGCTTCAGCCAGCGAAAAGCGAGTCTGATTTCAACCAGCGAGTAGTGAGCATTGTTTTGATTAGCGATCAGCTCGGCTGTGCTTGTGAATAGTCATTTACATACGTGTATTTTAGACACTGCTTATTGTGTCTGAGTGCTTTTGAAGGTGTGAAATCCTTCTGTTATTTATTCTGTGAATTTTGCTGCTGAATCCTGTATTTCAAGGATTGATCTTCGACAATAAATACTCATCGCTCTTAAAGAATTGCCTTATTGTTTACGACTGATTTTGCATAAAATCCTCGAACCCCGATCTACGTAACAATTTAGTGTCAGAAGTGGAATTTTATGCCGATAACAAGAGCGATGGATGAGCAACTGAAGGCTCTGTTGGAAGGCATAAATGCCTTGAAAAGTGGCCAAGAAGAGACTAGAAGAGGCCACAAGAAATGCAGAGAAGCCAAGAAGAGACAAAGAAAGGTCTGGAAGATATGCAGAGAAGCCAAGAAGAGACAAAGAAAGATCTGGAAGATATGCAAAGAAGCCAAGAAGAGGCCAGCAAGAAATGCAAAAAGAAATACAGAGAAGCCAAGAAGAGACAAAGAATGAGTTAAAGGAGAGAATGCAGAAATGTCAAGAAGACCTGAAGAGTTCTCTAGAAAAGAAAACTGACAGTGTTGAAGAGAAAATCAACAGTGTGGAAGAAAGAATAGCCGGAAAAATGGAAGAAGAAATCGCAGTAGTGGAAGAGAAAATAGAAAAGGTTAAAGAGCAGGTTGAAGAAAGAATAGAAGAAGTGGCTGGAAATTTTAGCCTTGTATCGCAGCGAGCAGAAGATCTTGAAAAGAAGTTTCTAACGTGCTGAAATACTTCGAACGAAAGCAAATTTGTGCCTGCTGCTCCAGCAACTGTGTCTACTTCTCCAGTGCCTCTCCAATATCGGTGAAACTGTCCATCTATGACGGAAAAACTAACTGGGAGGAATACAAAACTCAATTTTCCATAATTTCAGAAGCTAATGGATGGACTGAAGGCGTCAAAGCATATCAGCTTGCAGCATCCCTTAGAGGAGAAGCCGCTGAAATACTGCTGACTCTTACTGACACAGAGCTGCTAAATTTGAACTCCCTCTATAATGCTCTAGATCTTCGGTTCGGACAGAAATACTCCAAAGACTACGCTCGCCTGCGGTTGAAAACAAGAACCCAGAAAACCGGAGAAAGTTTGCAAGCGTATGACTTCGAAATAAAAAGGCTCGCCAACGTAGCTTTCTCGGATTTCTCAGTAAATGTGCAAGAAATGATTTATCTCCAGTATTTCGTCGACGAACTGGAAGATGAAGAAATCCAGAGGGCTGTAAGAATGGCGGATGTTCAAGATCTAAAATCTGCCCTGAAATTGGAGGCCGCCACTGAAGCCAGTCCCAGGGACCGCCATTGTATCCGAGAGGTTAGAGTGAATGCAGATGCATCCTGTGAATCTCCACGGATGAAGGAGATAAAGAAATTGAAAGAGGAAATTCGAGATTTAATGGCCCAACGTCAGAAACAGAGGAGACGTAGCATCACATGCTGGGGGGGGGGGCGGTGGAGCAAGGCACCTCAGAAGTAGCTGCCCTCGAACAAATCAGGAAGATTGCAGCACCAAGTGCTGGGGGTGCGGTGGAGCAGGGCATCTAAGAAGTAACTGCCCTCGAATAAATCAGGAATATCCTAACCGTGCAAGTGTAATCGAGCCTAAGAAAGTGTGTAGAAACCGAAAAGGATCAGCAAAGGGAAATGAAGACGTCCCTCTGAGAAAACCAGAGAATAGTAAATACTGCTCGAGAGTCGAAAAGAAATTTGGCGCAATAGATCCAGTAGTCCGCCAAGTTACAACGCCATCAACATCGGAATTGGACCCGTGGAGCGACGAGAGCGACCGAAGAGATCAACTGGCTGATCCTGAAATTAAACCAGTAATAGAATTCAAAGAGTTATCTGATGAAAAGCTCAGCTGGCAAGACATCGCCTCTTTCCATTCTACAACGAAGCGTTACTGGGCTCTTTGGGACTCTCTGCACCTGAGAAATGGAGTTTTATATCGAAAATGGGAGTCTGAAGACGGAAAAGCATTCAGGTGGCAATTAATACTCCCGAAGACAAGAATATCGACAGTCCTAAACGAACTCCATGGCAGTCCAACTGGTGGTCATTTTGGTGTCATGAAGACCTTACAAAAAGTCCGAGAGCGCTTCTACTGGAACAATATGCGGAGTGACTTTGAGAAGTGGTGTCGCACATGTGATCCCTGTGCTGCACGTAAAGGTCCGAGAAAAAGCACCAGAGGACGACTCCAGCTGTATAATGTGGGAGCGCCTTTCGAACGAATAGCTTTCGACATCTTAGGCCCACTTCCGAGATCAGCAGATGGCAACAGCAACATCCTGGTTGTCATGGACTACTTTACTAAGTGGCCTGAACAGGGGTGTTTGTGGGACCCCAAAAAATCCCCTGAAACTTTTACGGACTTACTACCGACATTTTGGAGTTTCGAGAAGGGGGGGGGGAGAAATGAAAAATTACAATTATGAAGTATTGAATGACCTAATTATAAAAGTTCGATGAATTACTTTTTTTGCAAAATTAATAACCATAAATTTTCAAACATATAAACTACTACATTTTATGTAAATATTTTAAATTACCTGAATGAATTCTTTAAAAAAAAATTATCTAATTTCTGCTGCTTTTTTTTATTTTCTGATGTTTGTGGGCTTGTCTTTCTTTTTGTGGTGAACTTCATTATTGCAGGAAGGTTGACTTTTATTTTCCTCATTTACAGTTGAAGAAATTTCCTCGAGAACTGCACATGCAGAGGTAGAAGCAGTTTGCTTTTCTGCTAATGTAGAAGGTTTTTCAGAGACTTTTATAGGTGACTCATCTGAAATATACATGTTTTTAAGTCCTCTTGATATGTTTTCCAACTTCTGTTCATATTCAGTAAGAGATATTTGTGAATTGGATCAGTCATTGGATTTTTTGAGCCATATTTTTCACATGAGGTTTCTTTAGAAGTCATTAAATCATATTTAATAGTCTGCACTGCATCTAGGGAATCAATCTTAAGAGAGGTTCAAAGTCAGTGACAAGTGTATCCATTAAGTTGAATGCACTTTCCACTAATGGGCCATGGAAGCAGCTAAGGCAGGCTTTGACCAATTTAGCCAATGTAGGATACTTATAATCATTTGTGAAATCATCTTTTAAATTAAAAACTTTAGACCAATATTTATCAATTGTACACTTGACTTGATTTCCACTTTCATCAGATGTGTAGAGCATTTCTTTGGTGATATCAATATCACTCTGGTATAACCTTATTTCAGCTTCTACTTTTGACTTTTCATTATCACTAAAAATATGGGCCATAAAAGATGATAATTTTTCAAAAGCTAATATTGTACTGGTTTTACCTCTTAGCTCTGGATCTAATGCTGTAAAACTAATTAGATATGAATTTTTAAGGGGTAATTTCTGTTTCATATGCTGTGCTGTATTAGTATAAGCTTTCATCAGAGAAATTTGGAATTCTTTTGCTATTGGATAATTTTTTTGATAATTTCTTCAGGAGAGCGGAAGCTTCTGCACCAGTAAATATTACTTTGCTAGGTAGATGGAATTCTGGATTTGTGACATCAACCTTTAATAAATCATTATAAGATGTGCACTCTATATTTTCTGGCTTCATAAAAAAAGAGAAAAATTTTGCCATCAATTTATAAATACTGGAATGTATTAAATGAAGCATTGTTCTTTTTTTGTTTCAAATAATTTAATATATGTGTTGAACTCTAGTAATACTGCTGAATATAATGCCATATACAATAAAGTTTTGTTTTGCATAACAAATAACCCATTTAGTATTCTTTTTTTCCAAGCTAAAGCATCCTTTGTGAGTTGTTGGGAATGCAAGCAAGAAAACACCCCTTCAACAATTTTTTTCTGAGCTGCAGAAATATTTCTTTTATTGTATACAGTTTCAACATAAGAAAAATAATCCCCTTTATCAGTTTTATTCAAGTAGTGAAAATAAAATGCAATAAGAGCATCCCACAGATCTTTGATTCTTTCTAAAACACATAAAATGTACACCCACCTATGGTCTGGTCTCTTTAAGGGCTTAAGTTTTTTAATGGCAAGGGATTCACAGATTTTGAAAAAATTTTCTCTTTTACTGCAGCTTTTCATATCAAAATAGATGTCATCAAACAAATCTTCTAAGTATCTATCAAAACATGAAGCAAATTTTTTTGCACAGTTATTAGCTGTGTGACCATCAATAGCTAATAAGTGGGGTGCTTTGTTTGATCGTAGTCTGGTTTCAACACCCTTTTTTTTCCACGCATGGTGTTACATGAGTCCATTAATACACTAATTAAGTTTGCCCATGGAATATTATTATCTTCAATAGTATTAACAACTGCTTTAAAAACAGCTTCTGAATTGCAAGATTCCATCTTTAGAGATGCAAAATGATGAACTACAACTTCATTTTGATTGTTGTCATAAAACTGCACCAATATTGCCAGTATACTTTCTTGAGCATTGCTAGTACTTTCATCCAAATTTAGAGAAAATGGAGTCTCCTTTAAAGTTTTAATGATATTTTCCTTAATAGTTTTTGCGAGCCCATATTTCATCTTATAACATGCAGTAGTCCTGGACATTTCCAACGAGTTTAGTACCGTCTGATCGCGGCTCAACTGTTTGCAGAGTTCAATTAAATCGGGATCTGCATTGAAAGAAAGAGAATTCTCGGCGATAAACGAAGTTATGAATACCTCTTGGCGTGCTTTTCTTGTCACTATATCCAATGGCCGAGCATCAGTCTCCAGTAAGTCATCAGTATTTTTTGAATTAGCATAATTACTTAAAGTCATTGAATGTCTAATGCACTTTGAATATTTTATGTGCGTCACAGTTTTAGAATGATTTGTGAAAGCCCCTTGAATCCTTCCCCACCATACTTCAGCAGTGAGTTTCAAAAAACACAATATGCTTGTCCAGCAACATTTATTTTTTTGCACCATGTGCCGATGGTATCCCCATTACCATCTCTCCCTTCAATCCAATTCCACCTAAATGCATTCCGGACACCTTCTAATTGTATAATATCACTAGTTATATCGAGAAATTTCATAGTGAAATTCTCTTGCGTACATAAATAAAAAAATATTTCAATAAACGAAACGAAAAATTTACACGTGCATCAATAAATGAAACGAAAATTTTACACAGCGGAGAAAAAAAAGTTGCGAAGTGATCAATGACAAATAGCTAATACGGCGAAAAATCCCCCTTCTCTACTTATTGGCGCCACGCCAGGAGAGATAAGACCTTTGAACCCAGAGTCAAGTGATCGCACATCTGGTCGAACGAAGTCTCTCCCTTTTTTTCTGCCGCTCCTACTTGCCGAAAAGAATCCAGAAGAGAATGTCCGAGAACCGGGGGAATGAGTCATAACTCGCAATAAGGAAAGAACAAAAAAGAAGTCCCCCCCCTTTTTCACGCATTATCATTGCCTTTGGAGAAAGAAAGGAAAAAGTTTTCACCACACACACTGACCTTGCGTTTTCTGCTTTCAAAGCAAACAAAATTACCCAGATCAAAACAAAAAGTTCATTATTATTCCTACTTCCTTTTGAACGACGATACCCGGAATTTCCGGGTATCGAAGTTCACAATCCCCGGAATTCCGGGGTTTCCCCGGAGCACAAACACCCCTGCCTGAAGCCTATCCTATATCCGACCAAGAGGCCCCAACTGTTGCAGAAGTTCTAGTACAACAATGAATCTCAAGATACGGAGTTCCTCTACAACTGCACTCCGATCAAGGAAGAAACTTCGATTCAGCAGTTTGCAAGAGACTGTGTGAGATACTCGGCATTGACAAAACCCGGACAACAGCTTTACATCCTCAGTCTGACGGCATGGTAGAGGTTCAATCGGACCATCCTGAACAGCCTCTCTCCTGGTAACCAGTAATCAACAGGACTGGGACCAGAAACTGCCTCTTTTCCTGCTGGCCTACCGGAGTGCCGTCCACGAAACCACTGGCTATTCCCCATCCCAGATACTCTTCGGACGTGATCTTCGTTTGCCTGCAGATCTTTTGTTCAGCCGGCCACCAGATGCTCCTTTGGCGCTTGAGGAGTATGTCGAGAAACTCCAGGCACGGATGGAGGAAATGCATCATTTGGCTAGGGAAAGAATCGGCATGGCTTCAGAGAAGATGAAGACACGATACGACGCAAGAGCAACCGGACACGACTTCCACGAAGGCGACAAAGTGTGGTTATGGAATCCGAAACGTCGCAAAGGACTCTCTCCGAAGCTGCAGACCAACTGGGAAGGTCCTTACACAGTCCTAAAAAGACTGAATGACGTTGTGGTTCGGATACAGAAATCACCACACACAAAACCGAAGGTAATACATTATAAAAGGCTAGCCCCTTACCTTGGCCAAGGAGAATAAGATACTTAATGTGATTTATTTAACTCTTTTCTAATTTCTTAGTTTTATTTTAGTGTTGTAATTCATGTTTGTATTTTGAATTTATTTGCTTTTTGCTGTTGAGTATTTGATTATTATGTGAATAGGTTATGTCTGCAAATAGATGCCTCTTACTCAGGGATTGTACTGCCCGGGACGTGCAGTCTTTGAGGAGAGGGCAGTGTTACGAATTTTGTATAAAATAATATAAATAATTTGTATTTGGATGTGCAATGCATTTATATTACTCTATGCTATATTTATTTCATGTTAAAATTGTAATATTCACAAGCAACGCCGTCCCTTACTTTATTATGGCGATTCAATGGGAACTTGGCGAAATATTGGCGATAGAGACAAGTTGGCATCATTTTTGGCGAGTTCGGGACCCTCTGGATTCTTCTAGAAATTAGTAGATAAATCCACTAATTTCACGATCTATGTCGCGAGCGCATCTTTCCGGAACTTTCGGCCCCGGCTATAAAGAGAGTGATACTCGCCGCAAGAGTCAGTCTGGCTTCAGCCAGCGAAAAGCGAGTCTAATTTCAACCAGCGAGTAGTGAGCATTGTTTTGATTAGCGATCAGCTCGGCTGTGCTTGTGAATAGTCATTTACATACGTGTATTTTAGACACTGCTTATTGTGTCTGAGTGCTTTTGAAGGTGTGAAATCCTTCTGTTATTTATTCTGTGAATTTTGCTGCTGAATCCTGTATTTCAAGGATTGATCTTCGACAATAAATACTCATCGCTCTTAAAGAATTGCCTTGTTGTTTACGACTGATTTTGCATAAAATCCTCGAACCCCGATCTACGTAACAATATATATATATGTGTTATGTAATGTAACGCAATATCCTAATACACTTTTTGGAAGATTTTCAATAACATTGAAGAAGTTAAATTTGTCCCATATTAGGACTGTCTGCATAATGAACCAAATACTTTGCCTAAGAATACACCTTAAGTTGAAGATACTGATTCCCATAGAAGGTTTCAATTTCTTTAATATTCTGTATAATTTTTAGTGTATGATATTCTGGTTCCATTAATATGTATTGAGGAACTGTATATTTTAATAATTTACTCATTTTTATTTAAATAACGTTCTTGTAAAAAATGTGTTACATATTTCTCGCACCATATGTCAGACAAATTTTTAAAAGTGTTAAGTTGTATGTATTTATTGAAGACATCTACTTTTTGAGAATGTAGTATAACAAAAGAAAAAGATATGTGTTAAAACCACACACACACTTTGCATTAAAATTTGGACAATCTTTTAAATCTGAAAAAATGTTTCAAAAGACTAGGTTTTACTCTCTAACGGAAGCAGAATGATAACATTCCCACAATTATTTTATCATTATATTGGGATTGATATTATCTCAGGCTTTATGCATTATAATTAAACTTTGAATAAGAATGTTCATCATGCAAGAAAAATGTCATTCTTGGATTGCGTAATTGATTTATTTTTAAAAAATAAAAACTACTGCCGAATTTTAAAAAAATAAACAACCAATATTTGAGATTTTAGTTTGTCTTGTAAGCTTTATAATGGATTTTATTTAAATGTACTACTAGTTAATTCAGTTGCCAGATTTTATTGATAATTTTCAAAAACAAACACTAAAGAAACATAGAAAAAATGTGTAAATGTAACTTCATACACACAGATATAAAATATCACAAGTCATGTTTATTACATTTTATTAAAAACTTGAATACACGTAGAAATTTTGTGAGAAACATTTGTGATTTGGTCATGTAATTACCTGCATTATGAAACAATTTGTGTGCTGAAAATTGGGACCAATTATCTAAACTGAAAAATCGTTATATGTAGGAGGAGCAACATATTAAATTGTAACACCTCTTTTTTTATTATTGGTGTCAATTTAATGCAGGAAATCATTTTGAGCAAGGTAGAGGCTCTAAATCAACATCATAATAAAAATATGCTATAAATATATTACAAAGTTTAAGGT
This sequence comes from Trichonephila clavata, assembly GCA_019973975.1. Classification (NCBI taxonomy): domain Eukaryota; kingdom Metazoa; phylum Arthropoda; class Arachnida; order Araneae; family Nephilidae; genus Trichonephila; species Trichonephila clavata. The sequence goes on along the minus strand of BMAO01008044.1, from coordinate 39,178 downwards.
TGTACCAAAAAAGTGTCTTTTGCTCAACATTCATCCTCTAAGCACATTAACCCTTGTGACTTTGGTACTGCTTTTTAGCATGTCATTGGGTGTTTTCCCAGGAAGTTTGAATGCATAAGCAGTAGGGTGATAATTGTGCCACTGTTCTTTCCTCTGAGCTCTTTCTGTGCATAAACATAAACTTGAAAAGATAGGGCACATATTTCAGAAGTCACATCAGATTACAACCTTCTTCAATTTGGATGAAATTAGTTGTCTTTTTGGACGACAGTTCATCATGTATAGCTTGCAAATGGTGAAGATGAAGGAATCTTACTTCTCCTTCTGTCACATTTATACTTATTTGCACATATTTTGTGGAACAAAATTACATGGAAGTGTATAAAACAAATGGAATGGGCATTAATGGGGTGAGAGAAAATAAAAAGTCTATCACAGTGCAGTCCTTAAAACTGGGAACTAGATTTTGGTTGATGAACTACTTTCTATTGGCTACTTTGTATGGGCACTGTAAATTGTTCCTATTCCGTGCCTTAAAATGCAACAGTAACCACGTGTAGCAATAGTGCACAGATGTGTTTGTGTACGTAATACATATACATACATATATATATACACATTACTTTCCATCTATATATTTATATGCATGTATATGTATGATTGTATAATATAGATATATAGATATAGATATATGCTTTCTACATATTGCCTTGTTAAATTTTTCATTGGTTTTGAGTTCATTATTTGTGTTTCCAAACATCATACCAATTCACAAAAGGCCCCTTAAATAATGAGATAAATAAACAAGTCTTTGTTCAGAGACAAGGAACACAAAGTGGAAGACTCAAGGTCAAGGCTACTAAGGGTAAAATTGGAATGGCTTCTAGATTTCCAAAAGAACTCAGAAGCATGCATTACAAAGGCACTGGAAGTTGCACATGCAGTTGGTGAACATTTGATCGTGATATAATAAAAAATTTCCAGCAGGGGATGCAAAGAGGGTATGAACAATATAGTAAAAAGACTAGGTGCATCCAAGAAGGGCCAACTATTGAAAACAAACAGAAATGCTTGCCATAATTTGGCACCATAACCAACATAATGAGCTTGAGCTTGACTCACTAAGTGCCTGCATTTACACAACAATTTAATTTCTACAAATATTCACATTGCATCCGAAAGCAGGCTGGCTATTTTTCTGACAAGTTTATATTTTGTAGTCCTGCACACAGTGTGTTTTCAGTACCTAAAAGATTCATTCGTTCATAATGATTTTTCGTTGCTGTCTAGGAACTGGGGGCAAAGGGTGAAACTGTAACTTATTGCACCCATTCGCACCTCAGAGGGCATCCTAATTGCATAGAACGGAGGATCCCAACAAGTGGCAGCAAGTCCTTGTAACCGAGCCGTGGCAATCGGTGAAGGTTTGACAAAGCACACTGGGACAATATTAGTGTCACACGTCCACGGATTGCCAATAATACTGTCATGCTTCTGATTCTCCACTCATTATTGCATGCACTTGCTCTAATTTCCAAGCCAATTTGTTCTTTCTTGAAAATTCATCTTCTTCTAATGTTTGCATTAACTGAAAATGAAAGAAAAGATCAAACTGTAAATGAAACGAATAAAAGAAATGCAGCATAAGAAAAAACTTGGATTGTAATTTAGAACATTAATAAGTTAAACGACTTACGAAATTAATTTGAAATCTTATCAAATGTATCTTAAAGCTGTTCTTTTTTATTAAATTATATTTAATAAAAAATCTAAATTTTATCTAAATCACATTTGGATATGTTTTGAAAACTTAGCATTGAATGCATTCCTTAAAAATAAAAATTTATTTTTTAAGAAAATCAACACTAAATTAAAATTAATGATAATTTTTTTTATTTTTATTAATAACAAAAAATGGTTATTTTCACTAAACAAAATATTAAGAATTTTTTAACACTATAAACCCGATATGGGTGTTGGAAATAGAAAAAAAAAATATTAAAAATATCTCACCTGATCATTGTACTTGACTGCATAACTATAAAGTTCATACAGGGCTACATTTGTATTGAATTCATGTGCATGAAGCTGTGAAAATAATAAAAAATAAATAAAGAATCATTAAGTAAAAAGTAACACAAAACGATAACACTTTTTATTTGATTTGTAATTCCGTACTTGTCAAGTATTTACATTTAGTTCCTGAAAAGCCAATTATTACATTGAATTTTGAATTAAATTATTCAAACATTTATCATATAATAGATAATATAAATATTGATTTGAGAAATTCTTAATGTTGGATACTAATCAAAAACTGATTCTGAAACATTTTTGAACATGTTTCTTAAGGAATAATTGTAAAAACAAATAAAATATTTAGGAAAAATATCTGAATTTGTATTAAAATCTGTTTTCTTAATTAAGTTGCTAAATTAGCTCTAATAATTTCACTTGTACTTCAGTAAAACTGAAATAATTATGAACTTATTGTAACCCTTTTTTTCAGGAGTAAAAACAGACAATAGATTTAGGTAATTAATAAAATACAGAAAAATATTTTCATATGTTTGGAAAGTACAAAATATGAAGTAAATTTTTCTATATTTTTATTCCAAAAATAAAAGCAAACGTTTTTACAAATTTTCATTCAAATAATATATGATGTCTATTTTTTCAAATCCATGGAAACAGGCATGTTCTACATGAAAGCTTTTTAGGAAATTATAACATTTAATTGCTGAATGAAATGATGGTTTACTACATTAATCCAGATACTTGGTGTCTTAGAAAGTTTTCATGTTTCATGAAATAGTTATATTAAACCTTTAAAAAGTAATTAGCATGAGAAAATGTATAAATATACCCTGGATTCTTCAGCAAGCATGGCATTCATATCCTGATCACTTATTGCTGGCATAAGCTGGATGTCTTGATAATACCTTTCAAAAAAAAAAGATCCATTTTAAATAATCAATTATGTATTTCCTGAAATTACATTGTTTTTGCCCATTGTCGTTCAAAAATAGTAAAAATAATAACTTATAATGCAAATTTTAAAATTCATGGCTTTTACTTCTAGTAAAAACAATTTAGTTTAAATTAAGTAAGTGTTTTTCTTAAGTTTTAAAATGAGTTATTGTCCTCATAGTTTTGAAGCATTGCCAGAACAGTGCTTCTTGTAATATTAGTTAAAAAATTAATTATCTGCTAAGTTGAAAAAATGCTGTTTTGAATGAGCTTTTAGAGTACTTTACAAAGATGAGTATCAGGTAACAGGATTTAATACTGAAATATTATTTAGCTGAAAATATTCTAGAAAGAAAGAGTTCATTATATCATGATCACTTTAATAATTTTTAAAAAAAAATTAATGTGGCTTCAAGTACTTTCTGTTCTTTTAAAGGGGGGGGGAGGGTTCTATTTGCGACATGTTTATTAAACAAATGAGATTTTATGCATCTAATACTAAAGCAAATTTCTTATTTCTTTCAATGTTCTTTTATAAAAGAAAGAAGAAATAGTGTGCACAGTCAATACAATATCTGAAGTACAAAAAAAAAGTAAGACAAATCCTTTTAGAAGTTTAGGCATGTTTTCTGTTTTGGGATATTAGGCTTCAAAAATGCAACATTTTACAAAGATATATAATACACTAATTTTAACAAAGAAGACCATTATATAATGAAATATGTGCCATGTTTAAAGAATTTTGTTATCGTGTATATGAATTCATAGGTTTTGAGAGAGAGAGAGAGAGAAAAAAGCAATGGAAATTCATGAAAGAATGAAATATTAAAATACACTTACCTCTCCACCCAATCTTTATAAATTGGTATGTCTTTGGCATAGAGAAGTTTGCTACTAGGAGAATCTTTTCCTAACCTATGCTCAGATGTTGAACATGCATCCATAAATGTTTGAGCTACCACAGATAAACATGAATCCACAATGTTCGTCTTGTAGATATCAAATACGAAATTGGGATTTTTAATTAGATTCACCCAAAATCTCAATGGTAAGCTGTAATAATAATAATAATGATGATTGAAAAATGCATGGATAAAATTACTGTACATTTATTATCGCTATATTTTAAGCTGCATCTATTTAAATGTATTAATATACAATCAATTCATAATAATTTTACTGTGATTTAGAACATCCCTAATCTAATTATAAGTAATTTTATAAGAAAGATGTCATACAAAGTTTATTTTTCTACACATTGTTAAAAATTAAACTAAAAGGAGAGGTGAAAGATTTTTTTAAAAAAAATAAATATAAAATTTTGGCAATAATTAACTTTGAGAATTAAGAAAAATATATGAATGCAATAGATATTTTATTATTACAACATGCATACAGTGATGGTAAAACTCCAAAATGCATCATGTAAATTCTTCCACTAGCAGTAAGAAAATCAATTGCAAAGCTTTATTTTTGAAAATATAGGCATTCAATCCTGTATATTATGCATTATCCGAATAAATATACAATGCCGATTACTATTTTAATTGTTAAAGTTTCAATTTGTGTCATTATTTATTAATTTAAAAACATTTTTACCTATTTGATTTCCAGGTATGAACAACTTCAGGATCTGAGATAGCATGATTTAGAGCTTGATCATCTAAGAAGTCAAACATGTATTTTATTGCGAGAGGTAATGCACTTCCTCTGTGTGCAGTAGAGAAAATTGTCTCGAACAAGTCGTCTACAAATTTCTGTAAAGTACCCTAAATAGAAAGAACAAAAGTATTGCTGATAAGTTATCTCTAATGTTAGGTATTTGCCCAAAACAGAGGAAAAATGCCTTCAAGTTAACAAACAAACAAAACATGTAAGTTACCTTTGTTGCCAGTAGACGTGTTAGATATATTTCAGATACCATTTTGTTTCCTCGTTCTCCTTCCTTGTTGTTTTCCGCATCATGGTGTTTTACCTAAAATTAAACAAAAGAAATGTAGACAAGTAATGTAAAAAATTTTGTTTTAAGTCAATTCTTACTTCATTAGAAAAACCCACTGGTTGCAGATAAATCTTAACTTCACCAGAAATAACGCAGAATAAGTTTAAAATTAAAAAATAAAATTTAATTAATGAATTAATATTTGAAAAAACTGTATTAACATCAAGTGTTAATACAAAAAAATGCATTTGAATTTGAATAGATTAATAAAAAGTATTTTATTAACGATTGAAAATTCGAACAAGATATATATATATATAAATATAGGGAAAGAGTAAACTAATAGAAGGAATTGAAAAAGAATATGATATAGGTTATTGCAGCAATAAATTCGAAATGTACTTGAGCAACACTTACTAAATGCCAATATTTGTACCCTGATTCTGGATCATGATTTAATGGTGAAGTAGCGCGACTAAGAGTAGGACTGGTCTTCAGTGAAAAGTTTAATGTCTCTGTAAAATAAAGAAAGATTTTTATATCAGATGATTTTTTTTTTAAAAAAAGGATGAATATATAATAAACACATTAAAATCCCAACTTTAAAAAATTTAAAATAGAGAAAAAATCTCACCGTATTTGTGTCTGTCAACCTTATCAGTCATAATAGAGAGGTTATACATGGACGACTGTTTTGGCACTAGAGTCAATAAAGCACCATCTGGAACCTAAAAGAGAGCCACAAAATAAAATTTAAAGTAAGAAATTGTAATCTTTTAAAGTACAGCAAATATAATGTCGTACAAAAGAGCTTAAAACATACAAAGAAACAAATTTAAAAAAAAAAGGTTTGATGAGAGTTAATTATTTTTTTTATAAAAGTTTTAATGGATAAAAGAGGGAGAATCACAAATTAAAATACTTTTACAAACCTTATAATGAGCAAGAGTATTGAGCCTTTTCCACTCTCCATCCTGTTTTGTTGTAGCATCTTCATCAGATAAAGTTAGACGCCCAGAAGTGCCAGTTCTCCATTCTAAAGGCAGGGGGGGGGGGGGGTTGAGAAAAGTTAGATTTATATCTTTGCTAAAAGAATGAGATATACACGGAAAATATTGACTTTGGTGAAAATGCCTTTTTCATTTATAATTCTAAATGTTGAGTACACATAATCATCGTACACGTACCTACCTATTAACCAAATGAATATTAAAAGGAAAATTGAAATTATTTTTTTTTAATAACTACATAAAATATAGAATTATTCCTCTTATATAAACTGCTGATTACTTTCAAGAACTGTCCTTTAAATTAAGGGCATAAAAAAAGAGAAATTACTAAATATATTTCTAAAATAAGTTAATTAGTAAAAGTTTAATATACTCATTAACATTAATATTCTGAACAAGTGCATGTAACCCAATCTTGAAAATAAAATACAAAGAATAATTACAAATTAACTTTTTAACTAAGTAATTATTTTTAAAAGATAAACTAAAATTCATAATTTTTCTGTACTTGAATTTTTAATTTTCCTATGAATATAGATATTGTCAAAATACACCAAAAACTCTCAGGCTTTTAAGTTAATAGAATAAAAATATAGGCCCTTGAAATAAGAACTGACATTTTTTTCTGTCATTTTTTAATAATAAATGTATGAATTTCTTTAGGCTTTAAAATTCACAAAATCATCAAAGCCCATAGCATTTAATTTTAAAAAATCTTCTCAGAGTATAAAAATAATTTATATTTAGAGAGAAATAAAATAAATTGCATACCTAAATCCAAGTCTTCTTTGCTTGGTCTCTGAGTAAATGATGTACTCTTATAAATAGTGTCTAAAGCTTTTTCTTTCACTTGTAGAATTGTATCACAGTCTAAAACTTTTACAGGAGTTTCAATATTTTCTCCGGGAGGCTCCAGTCCAGACACATATTGAGTTTGAAGAGACATGGAAACATAGACAGTCTAAAAAGTTTAATAGATTAACATATTAGTAAGAAACATATTCCCTAATTAAAAGTTAGCAAGTTCTTATAATAGATAATTGATAACAGAGGACAAATTTAGGATTCAGATCGAAAATCCATATTGCAGCTTTTATTACTTACCATACTCTTGTACTCTATTGACTGTCTTATTAACTTTTCTTCAGACAGGGAGTATCTTGCTTCACTAGTAATGGCGTCAACTGGTCCCTTGTCAACTTGCTGCTTTATTGCACGATACAGCATGAATAACGGATCACCAGCGCACTCCTTAAGATATAAAATAAAATAAATATCAAATTATTACTCTCAGGTCATAAATATTTATATGAAAAAGTTGTCTTTTCCTTATTTGAGTTTCAAGCAAAAATGATACCGACCCTTAAAAATTTGTACAGCAAAAATGTAAACCATGATGACAACATTTTCTCAGCAACTGATTCAGTCCTAATTTTAATGGAGAGAAAGAGAAAAAAAAAAGCATTTATTTTCATGGTGTACATATATTCAATGCATACCTTTAAAATTAACAAACAGTAAGAATCTATAAGAAATCGTAATATTGATCAAGATCAAATCAGTAAGTTGAACATGAGGTAGTTTAACTTGGATACTGGGCTCAACATTTGACAATAATATAGACACGGTAAGGAGTTGGAGAAGAATGAGAAACACAGAAATTTTGTAGAAAATTATTTTTTACTTACATCAAAAAGTTTTAAGATTGATAAGTTCAAATAAAGTAACCATTGGTAGGAAAATTCAGGAGAATGTGCAAACTATTTTTATTCTTACAAAAAGTATAGAATCAAAGATACTAATTATGCAAATATTCAGAGCCCGTTAGCCCCCAATAGCAGGAAATTTTTTCTATGTCTACCTAGCAGTCCACTTTTTAGCGTTAACATGTTATCTCCAAGTTTATGGATCTTCCACTATGCGCTGGTTTATATAGGCTGCATTTTTATTTACAGTGTTTCGTGTGTATTCACATCAAATTTGGATTACCTGATTTCACTTTACTCGCCTGCATATTTTGGAAGCCTTCTTCCTTTTTTTGGTGCGTAAACTTCATGGTCCACAAGTGTATTTCTGCTGTGAATTAACCAATCGCAAGCTCAATGTGCGATAAAAATAAAGTACGATGAAGTCAAATTTCGAATTATTAAGAGACGCTTTTCCTGCTTTCACCTACCCTAATTTTAAGGAACATATATGCTTTAAATTTTTCTTTATTATAAGCGTTATGCATAGGAGCACATAGTTATGTAAATGGATCAAAATGCAAACTTTCAGTTACAATTTTTGAAAAGTCATTTAGGAGAGTTTCATAGCAGTATACAAAATAATATCTTTTTGAGAAAATGAAGTAAGGGGGGAATTATTAGCATTTTTATTTGTAGATATATATTGTAAATGTATAAAAAAATTAGGAAACACTTTTCAAATTAAAAAAATTTGTTAAATGTATAGTCAAACTATATGATTACCAAAACTTCAATGTATAAGCTTATTTTATTCATACATTGAAAAGAACCACTATAAAAAATCTATTAAAGGAAAAAAATGCTGTCTGCATCTTAACACAAAAAGAATAGAGAAATATCAGATTACCAGAAAAGATTTTTAACACACTTACCTTCGTAGTAAAAGCTTTGGGTGACTTTTTCCTTCAATGCATTTTTCAATCAATTCAGCAAGTAATGTTTTCAGAATGCTGATTAAAAAAAAGGAAGGTGAAAATAAAAAAAAAATATTTCATTAGAGTTAAAACATCACATTCTAAAAACGAAGAAATTACAAAACAAGCATTTAATATAAGTATATTATATGACATTTTTTATGAATAATTATATTAAATGATTAAGAATGTACATATAGTACTTACTCAGTACAATACTCCATTTTTCCTTGAAGAGTCACCATGATTAATGATGCAACATTAACCCTAAATAGAAAGAGAAATTGTTAATTATTATTTCTTTTAAAGACAGCAGCTAAAACAGTGGTATCACTCTCTTAATTTTTTAATAATTTGACTTACAATGTAATTATATTTACAATGTGAATTTATTACACACACACACATGCAATGAGAATCAAAAAAACTTCGTGATTGCTACACATTGCATAATTTCCCTGTAAATAAGATGCAGTTGTTGTTAAATATTTTTTTAAAGCATTGAAGAAACATTATATTATAATACAACTTATTTAAAATATAAACGTGTCAATTAAAAAAATGACAGTCTTTTTTTTCTGAAAATTTAAAATATGTTAATTGTAGAATGATTGATTGTTTATTAACAGCACACTTTGAAGTGACACAAGGGTAGCTGGAGATGGACCTCACAATTTTGACTCATGGTCAAATGACGAGGCTGAAATCCGAATAGCTTCCTAACCCCCACTATTTCTAAACTTTCATGTCGCGTCAAAGTGAAGATTTTGAGACTGAACATGTTAAAGTGTAGAGCTTACCTGCCATGACAGTTTTACAAATATTCTCAAAACATATTTTTAAAAACCAGATATTTTTATTACTTTTTCTCTATTAATTTAACAATTTTTATTTTTAGCCGATTTTTTTGGTAAGAAAATATTAAATCTTTTACAAACATTTAATGGCTTCATTTTGTTTCAAGTAATTATCATCCATAGTATCATTATACAACTAAATTTATATGAAACAATCAAAACAAAAACATCTAAATTGCAGAATGTGTAAACAAAAAAAATAATAAATAAATAAATATTGCACATGTCAAATATTTCAATTGTTTTTTCAAAACATGTCATTTCAAGATTTTTAAAGGTAAAAATTTCACATTTTATTTAATTTTTTATTATAAGTCTTTTTTTTAAACTACTCTATTTTCAAAAATATTTTAGAAAGCCAATTTACTTTCAAACCAGCGCATTAATTTATTTTATTATTAAGTGTTTTAAAAAATACAAAAAACTCCCGTTATATGAATTTTATAGTTAAAACTCTGGATTGGCTTTGTAGAACAATTCTAGATGTATAATTATCTGAACAAACTTTGAATATAGATTTTTTTTGGTGGAATTTCTAATACATACACGTTTAACAAAATGAAATAAGCTTTGGTAAGTAAAAAGCGTTTTTTGTAATAGTTTTCATTCTAAAAATAGCACTCTGAGGATTCAAATTAAAAATAATTTTTTTTACCAGTTATTTTAAAATTTTCTTATTTATCATATTAATTTGATATCATTAGTATTACAAGCAGGGTCCAGCCATTCATTTTGTAAATAACTATAATAGTAATACTGCATAAAAGGTGGCTAAAATGTTTGGAGATTAAGTGTTTGATTTTATTTTCTTTTTTTCAAAGTCACACTTTGAAGATATGCATAGGCTGTTAACTGGTAAACCCCAGACTTTCCCACCATGCCTCATGAAGACTTTGAGCCTCTACAGATTTAACATGCATCATTCCCTCTACACAAGGAGTGGGCAGACTTTTCCAGGGTACGGGCTACCTTCTAATTTTTTCAAGGTGTTGCAGTCCACCAGTGTCGTTGGTTCCATTTTACGAATTTCTCTATTTCTCAAACTTTTTCCTGGAACGAAGAACATTTTACGATTTTCTTCGTAAAATAGCCTCCAAATAGTGAAGTATACTTTCTATTCAACGAAATTTTTACTCTTATCATTCGATTTTTTCCTCCGTATGTTTTTAAAATAACGTATTTACTCTAATCTAAGCTGCACTTTTTGCTCGATGTTAATGCTACTGAAAATCGAGTGTGGCTTAGAATCGAAGGGAGAAAAATGCATTTAATGGGGTATTTTGTTCAATTACAGATTTATACATGTATTTAAAAGTTTTAATACTGATAAAATAACCACCGTAAAATCCAGCGTATAACGCGCGCATATACTTTCAAGTTTTAATTTTTTTATTTTTAGGTATATTCGCTGTATAATAAGCACCCCCATTTTTAGGAAGAAACTAGAAATATGTGTGTGCAATCATTTTATATTTTGAAGTCATTTATTCAACTTATTATTCCAAGTAGTAGAAAAAATAGAATACTCTCTTCAAGAGCTACAACCCTTTATGTTCATAAAGAATGACATTTCTCTTAAATAAAGAGTATTTTGATACATGTAGAAGCCTTATTTTTTTTCCTTTTGAAGCTGTCATTTTTATACCCGGCATATAATGCGCACCCGTAAATTTCAATCCCATTTTTTGTGTTCAAAGTGCATGTTATAAGCCCGATTTTACGGTAGTTTTTCACTTCTTTAGTTTTCCTTTTAAATTTATTTTAATTTCGCAAAATTGTATATCGATAAACCACATTTCACAAAATCTTGCTGAGAATTTGGGATGGGGCTTAGATTCGAACAAAAACGGCATTTCTAGACCTTCTTATAATGGAGAGAATGCTTGTTAGGTCTTAGTGAAGGCGGTCACCCAAAATGTCTTGGCAGTTCACCGGTCGATCGCAATCGACTTAATGCTTACCCGGGCTCCCCCGGAGGGTCTTTGGTGACCTCAGAACCCAAACTCTAGGAAGCCGATCACAAGTTTGAGACCATGAATGTGAACTGTAGAAGCATCTCCAAATTAAAAATTGAGACATAATTTGTGAAATTATAGAAGGCTTAATGTACATTTTAAAATTATATGCTGTCAAATAATGTTCTCAGTGAATGGGCTATTTAGAAGATACAATTTTATAGATATTAAGTACCCACTTGAATAAGTACCAACAAATACCTAAAATACATAACATTTTTATTTTTATTACACATGAATGAAGGTAATATGAAAATAACAAAGAATGACCATACTTTAATTATTAGAAGGATTAAATCCCCAAACTACTCATAAATTATTAAATATAAAGCATGGACAAATAAACTTTCGCAAATTATTAAATAAAACTTTCCAACATAATTTATTAAATAAAAAATAATCATTTATCTTGAATAGAATTTACCTGTCTCTCATAGAAAAGTAACGATTGGATTCCAATGTTCTTATGAAAAGTAACAAGAAAATCTTATTCATTATTAGCTGACCATAAAGACGTAGACCTTTTTCAATGTAAGATTTCTTCAATGGATCAAGCTAAGAAAGAAAAAACACCAATTTTTTTTAGATAAACACAACATATTTATATAACACGTTATATAAGAAAAGGGAATTCACACTTTAAAAATATTTAAAACAATATATTGTGTCATTTTAACAAAGCCTAAAACTAAGTGGGGGAGATATAGTATTTCAGTTATTTTAAATGAAATAACAGGTACCAAATCTTACCTGCATTTCTCTGAGAACAGGATGGTCATCAGAATTCGGAAACAGAACTTTCATTGCATAGGACTGATAATCCAAGAATGGAATACCGCCTGCAGTCAGATCACTGGTCAAATCTGTCATTTCAGTTTGCAACTCAGCAAAAGCTGGATTAAAAAAAAAAGACAATAACTTAAGCGGAACCACTATTTGGGACAAATTTATTCACACTTATAAATACTAAACATATTTGACGCAAAGAGAATAAAGTTTTTTCAAGAAAGATTTATTGTTTATTCTATTGTTGTTATGATCATTAATAAATCTTGAAGTTTCAAGTGCCAAGAGCTATGAATAGACAAGAATAAGCTCATCGGGAATTATTTATGATAACTTTAAGTGCCTGACTAGTTGCAGAGAGATTTTTTAAAAATTTTGCTGGAAATTTATTTTTAAACTCATATTTTTTTAATTATAACTGAAAACTAATAAAAATAGCAAAAAAAAAAAATTTCTTTCAATGTATTTTTTTTAAATATGGCCAATTTTAGGTTTAAATTAGACGTTATTTGCACGTTACGTTAAACATAGTAAAATAAATTCTAATGCATAAAATTTAAAAAAAAACACATGTAATTTTACTCAGAAAACAGTTACTAATGAACCGACCTAAAATCTTTGAAAATTTTTAATTTATCACTGAATTAGAGGTCAAAAAGGGCACACAATGCAAATTTTTCAAAAATTTCACATTTATCACACAGAAAAACAATTATAAAAAAGGTAAACATGCCATTTTTCCTTAATCCCTACGTCACAACATACATACTATAATAATGAACAATGATATTAAATTTCAGACAATTATCTACAGAACCTTTTGAGATATCATGCTTACCATGTTGTAAAATATCAAAAAATCTGTTTCAGAGAAAAATGCATTTAAAGATTTAAAAATCAAAGCTTTTAAAAAAATATACTGCTAAAAAAACCTAAAACCTCTCTACATAAAAAACAAACCTTTTCAAAGCACATATCAATATTATATTCTTTCTTCAAACTTTTATCTTTTAATGTTTTTTCAATTTTGTAGTGTCAAAAAGCTTTTTCTTAAAGTCTATGTACATAGTTTACGAAATACAGATTAGATAGATAAAAAGCACTTTAAAAAAACCTTATTGCATTAAAAATAAAAAGTTTTACATAGAAAAACAAATATACATTCTTTCATGGTATTTTTAGAAGTTAAGAAATATTTAATACAAAATATATATTTGTGCTGTTTTACCAGTAAAGATTCACGAAAGGCTCTTTAAAAATATTGTTTATCACAAAGGTTAAGGTAAATTTGAATAAAAATCATATACAAAGAAGTACTTGAAAACCCTCCATATGAATATACTAAGCCTTCTGTTTTTTTCATCCTTAGTACTTTTTGTTTTCCTTGTGGCTTTTCTTTTTTTATTGAGACAATTTTATAATTGGTAGGCTCCAACAACCTCCATGTTCCCAGCGGAACCTTTATAGTGCGAACATGCATGTTTCAATGATTGGCTATTGCCTTTCGCACATATGTGACAATATTGAGTCATAACCTCAATGTCTAAAATTTTTCCGGTGTAAACTGATATGGCACTTACACACCCATTCAGAGATGAGTAGTCTCTGTATTGCCAAGTACCATCAATTGATATTCCACATTTAGTGAAATTATTTGAGTCTTTGATTTCACCCAAGGCAGCATTGATGTTTTCTTGAGAAACACGTTCAGTTACTTTCAACAGTTTCCTTTCTTGATTGCGGAAAGCAAGTTTTGACAGGAAAGATAAACCAAGGAAAGCACATAACTTTTTGCCAGCTGAAAATCCTTTCCGAATTATCCTTAGCCCCAAAACAATTGAAGAGTTTATAAGACAAGAACTTTTCATCTTCTCTGTCGTAGGGAAACCTTTAAGGAAGGAGCAGTTTTTGCACTTAGGTTCATATGTGAGCATAATCCACAGACAGAGTCTTCTATAAGTTCCAAGCTCTGAGAATAACAAAAAGGGCAGTAAACTATGGCAAAAAAACAATGAAATTAAATTTGTCAAGCAGACAATTCTATTACCTTCATCAGTTTCAAACAATCTTTGAGAAAATTCCCAAACTTGAATGGCTTGATTCTAATTTTTTGCACTGGCGGATTCAGTAGAATTGGACTCAGATGTTTTCTCATTCTCATTAATAGTAGCACGAATTTATAAAATATATCTAATAATAAGTTAAATGTGGAGAGAAAAATAGAGTAGCTAGAACATATGAATGCGATGGAAAAGTAATCGGTCTGTACTGTTTGAAGAAATCTTTATTTAGGTTTACTACACAGTTACACAAAATACATCTGGCGGCTCTCGCGCGCCCTCTTACGGAGAAAAATAAGAAGGCTTAAAAAAGGTTACAACAACATAAGCAAATCGAAAAATGACAACAAACCTGTAAAGTTGTTGCCAAATTTTACTAAAAACTATTAAATAATTAAAAAAAAATACCACCATATTCAGTTTTAATATTACCCAAATTAATATTTTATAAATAAACTCAATAAAACTCCAAAAAAGAGTAAAATTTTTTCAAATTGAGAGCTTTTCCGGTTTCGATTTCTAACTTCCGGTTCGTATTTGTCGTTTTCACTTCACATAAAAACTGCTATAACTTCATAAATAATTGGAGTACAAACAAAAGTAAGGTATTTTCAGAAAGAAGAAAATTCAAATATTAAGAATATCAAGTAAAAATTTTTTTTACCATTTTCATCAAAATTGATGATTTTGCACTAGTCAGGTACCTTAACTGGAATAAATAGATAAATGTTTTTGGTAAAGAGACATGGTGGATGAAACTCGATTGTATCCTTTCCAAAAGATGCAAAACAACAACTCCTTTTTATATTTATTTTTAAAATGAAAGGTAAATATCTAAAACACAACCGTAGAGGTGTACATAGGACATTTTACGGAGCATCAGACATTGAATAAAGAGACCGTTAAGAGCAATTCCTTTGTAATAATGAGAACTTAAAGCTTGATTTTCTACTGATCTTAGAACAGGGGTCGCCAAAGTGGTCTATATAGACCCCTAGGGGTCTATTTAACAACAGTATGGGGTCTATCTGACCCAAGGGGTCGAATGGGGGTCTATTGAGACTCGAAGGAAAAACAGTTCTTAATACGCAAATCACACATATCTAACTGCGTACGTAAAAATTTAAAATATTTTTTATTTTATATTCTTAAAAGAAAAGAAAATAATAAATCAGAAAACAATCTGCCCCTTTTTTCCTTATGGGTTTTCGTATGTATACCGTGACGTCACAACTTGACCTTGTGACCAGTTTGTAATTTGCACGACTCATAGTATGTAGCCAGAAGAGTGATTGAGGCTTATCCGTGTCTCTTGCTGGCGAACCCATCAACCAATTAGGAGCCTTTGGCGCAGACTTGGCGAGCGACGACACTGCCGTTGGCTTTCTATGCATTAAGCGCGAAGGGAATCTTCAGTACTCCGTTTTCTTTCTTCTTATGTGTGTGGTTTTAGTTCTTTTCTTTTTTATACGGCAGTTACGCATCGTGTCGTTGGTTCGCCCTTTGTCTCCATCGCAAACCATACGAGCCTTGCATATGAGTCAGATGCATATGTGCGCTTGTCCAATTCTACACTGGATGCTACAAACGCAAATATCATATGCATTTTCAGCTATCTTTGTGAACTGTGAACAGTATTAAATGCTTGTATATATAGTGTCATTATTACTACTATTATATCTACCATTGGATAATTAGTTATTGTTTCTATAAAACTATTCGTTTAGTTTTGATATCAATTTTAATTATTGTTACTTGTGAAAAGGTAAGCTTTAATAATGTGGATTAGTATAATATACCAACTTAATTTTAACTTATTTACAGAACTCTAATTTAAAAATGACAGCTTCAGTATCTAAAAAGAAATGTCGGTATTATTCATTGGATTACTTAAAATTTGGATTTATTTGTTCACCGACAAATGAAACTATTCCTATGTGTCTTATATGCGAAAAAACTTTTGGAAATGAATACATGAAACCATCAAAAATGAAAGATCATCTTGAAAGGCTTCATTCAGATAAAAAAAATGAAGAATTAGAATTTTTCAAAAAACTCAAAGAAAAATTCACATGTCGACCAACTCTAAATAGTTTTATGAAACAGTCTACTGAAATTGAAAATGAAGGAGGATTAATTGCTTCGTACAAGATTTCGCTTAATATAGCAAAGAGGGGAAAACCCCACACAATCGCAGAAGAAATTGTAGTACCTGCAATTAAAGACGTCATTGAGAATGTGATGAAAAAAGACTCTACTAATGTTTTAAAGTCTTTGCCATTAAGTGCAAATTCTGTAAAACGGCGTATTGACGAAATGGCCGAAGAAATAGAAAACACAGTAGTTTCGGAGCTAAAAAAATTGGCAAGTTCTCTATACAACTTGATGAATCAGTTTTTGGCGTTTCTGCTATTCTTATGGCGTATGTTAGATATTTCAGTAAAATTAAAGGAGAAGTCATTGATGAATTTTTATTTGCTAAATATCTTGAAACCGATGGGAAGGGAGTGACAATTTTTAGATGTTTACAAGAATATTTAAATAAATATGACATTCCGCTTGAAAATATAATAGCAGTAGCCACAGATGGCGCACCTTCTATGGTAGGGCGTTACCGAGGTTTTGCTACATGCCTCAAAGAAAAAGTGCCCGGTATTCGTACTATTCATTGTGTGTTGCATAGACACAACTTAGTAGCAAAATATCTGAGTTCAGAGTTACATGAAGCTTTACAGTTTTTGTATTAAATCTATTAATCAAATTAAAGCTCAACCTCTTAAATCAAGATTATTTGCCAAACTTTGTGAGGAAAACAATGAGTTATTTAGCCAATTACTTCTGCACACCGAGGTTAGATGGTTGTCTAGAGGTGTATGCTTGCAACGGCTCGTCAATTTATTTGACTCCACGACAGAATTTCTGAACGAAATAAATCCTGTTCTAAGCAATGAACTCCAAAACAATAAGAACCATATTTTTTATTTAGCAGACTTATTTGGAAAATTTAATGACGTTCAAACAAAACTGCAAGGAAAAGATGTAACAATTATCCAAGCTCGGACAATACTGTTAGGCTTCCAAGTAAAATTAAATTTATTTAGATCTTCATTGCTACGTAAGGATTATAAGTATTTTTCAAATCTGCAACAATTAAAAATAAAAGAAGAAGACTTGGAAATATATACAAATCATCTTCAAAAATTAAGCGACGATTTTAAACTGCGCTTTGTTGATTTGGAAAACATCGACATCCCTGATTGGATTATTGGGCCATTTTCGGCGCAAATTGATAACGTCGACATCAACATACAAGATGAGCTTGCTGAACTATTGTCCGATCTTGAAGCAAAAACGCTTATTAAAATTTGACAATACATAAATTTTGGACTAATATAAATATAAAGCAAAAATATGTGAAACTTTACGAAATGGCTCAGCCATTTATGCTGGCGTTTCCAAGTTCGTATATGGTTGAAGCCGGTTTCAGTCACGTTAATTCAATTTTAACTAAAACAGAAATAAATTAAATGTGGAGCTTCGAGGGGATTTACGGTTAAAATTGGCTAATTTCGAACCCAATATAGAGAACCTTGCCAAGAAACACCAGGCACACTCATCTCATTAAGAAGTAAAAAATCTGCAGCTACTTTACTTACTGTTTCTGATTTATTAAATAGTATTTAGACTAATATATAGTTTTATTTTAATTACCTGAAAAGTACAATTGTGGGGGGTCTATGGAGATTTCGAAAAATTATATAGGGGGCGATGATCAAAAAAGTTTGGCGACCCTGCTCTAATGCTATCTGCAGTTGTAAAAGGAAATCAAAATGTTTAACATCATGATCGGCGCGCGGCGCGGTGTGTGTGTGTTGTGTGTGTGTGGTGGTGTGTGTGTGTGTGTGTGGTGTGGTGTGTGTGTGTGTGTGGTGTGTGTGTTTGTGTGTGTGTGTGTGTGTTGTGTGTGTGGTGGTGTGTGTGTGTGTGTGTGTGTGTGTGTGTGTGTGTGTGTGTGTGTGTGTGTGTGTGTGTGTGTGTGTGTGTGTGGTGTGTGTGTGTGTGTGTGTGTGTGTGTGTGTGTGTGTGAGAATTCTTATTCCAACATAAATCAATGTGCAGAATAGATAGGGTTTCTGGACTTTAAATGGAATCACTATGCCATGAAATTATATTAAGTCAGAAACTCTTAGGTATCACTATTTTTGGGCTCAATAATTTTATGTGATTTAAAATTTATAAAGTATTAGCCAAATTGTAGTGCAATCTAATAGTTTCAAGATATACATATTTGATGATGAAAAGTTATTTACGACTGTGTAATTTATATTGTTAATTAATTCTGTTCAGCTGAAAAAATAGTTAGTGTTTATACAAAATATTATGGAATATTATTATGGAAACATTTTTTTAATGTTTGTTAGCTTCTAGTATTTTTTTAAAAAAAGATCTTCTTTATATTTTTTATTACAATAACACATTTATAAAGAAACTGAAAATATTTCATCGAAGATCTTTTAGAAATATATACTCTAATAAAATATGGATATATGTGTGTTTTTTGATAATCAAAATGATTCTTTGAAAATTAAGAGAATTACGTCATGTTTTTTAACAATATCGTTTAAATTATCCAGTACCGTAAATGCATAAGATTTCTGAAAATATTAGTTTAAAATAAAATTTAATTAAAAAAAATTGCGAATGTAGCCTTCCTTTATGCATAAATAAACATTTTAAATCTGAGTGTTCAGAGTTATTCATATTAAAATAACATATTTAAAAATTGTCAACAAAATTTCCATTGTTGATTTAATAATAAATTATTAACTTGTTACTTTGTTTCTGTTGAAATGAATTTTGTAAGCCTTCTTTTCATTTAATCAATCAATCACCCACCGTACAGGTCTTTGGAAATAAAGTAAATTTTTCTCATTTATTCAGTCATCTGACTATCATTTTTCATAAACACTTTCATTTTTAATAACAAAAACAGGAAGCATATGATCCCCACTTAATAATTTTGTAAGCACATTGTCTATTCCCCTTCTTGAAAAACATAAACATACTAAATGTTGTAATAAAAATCTCATAAATGTAAGGAAAATAATTTTAAAAGGTATATACAGTTGGACCCCGATGTAACGAATTTCACGATTTCACGAAATTTTCCCTTTCCCGATTAAAATGAAAGCAAAAACCCCTATTTAACGAATAATGAACCCCAAGTGAGCGAATTATTTCAACAGCTGAAAAAAGATTTATTGGTTTGAATAAGAGAAAATTGGATTTCTTTTCAAATGGCATATCCTTTTTGGACGGAACAGAAAAAGATTTATCTTGTGAGCAGCAAACCTCGTCGAAACAGGTATAGACCATTATTAGACTACACAGGTGCATAAGTGTAACCTATCGTAGGAGCTTTGAATAGGAAGTAAATTTCTTTATTTCATTCCTCTCCATAATGCTGGGACACTTTAAGATTTTAATGAAAATGTTTTATTTGACGAAAGGCTGCCTATTTGTGCAAATGAAGTTGAGGAAGTTTTGATTTGTCGCAGCCAATGAAAGGTGATTCTGATACAAAAATTGATTATGAAATTCCTATGAAAACTGTTACATTTTCTAATGCTTTACATCGTTTGCAAACTGTAAAAACATACCTTATGTAACAGGATATACACTCATGTCCATAAATTAAGGATAATTCAGAATCACACAGAAATTAAACTCTAAAATAAAAATTTCACCTGTAGAATTATCACACACATCTTGAAGAAGAATATGCAAATTACAGGAAACCACCAGATGGCGCGGATAGTACGTCACAATGACGAGAGTGTAAGAGAGGGGTATATAAGGAATGGTGGCAAAGAAGTAAAATTGTTCACAAGCGCTTTAAAAGCCTTTCAGTGCAATAACCGCATAGTTATGGCACAAAGGAAGCATTTCGATGATTTTTTACGTGGTAGAATTATCGGACAACTGGAATGTGGGCGTACCCAGCTGGAAGAATCCGAGGAACTTGGAATCGCCCAGAGTGTCATCTCCAGGCTTTGGCAATGATTCCAAGATGATGGTAATGTGAGTAGATGTTACAGCACAGGTCGCCCCCGAGTTACAAATCCGAATGAGGACCGGTATTTGGCAGTTACTGCCAAAAGAAACAGACGGAGCACAGCATCAGACCTATCTCGTCAGTTCTCTTCAGCTACCGGTACGACAGTTTCAAGGAAGACCGTGTACAGACGCTTAGGGCACATTGGTCTATATGCTCGTAGGCCTGTCAGATGTGTTCCCCTTACCGCAACTCACTGTCGCCTGCGATTAACCTGGAGTAGAGAGCATGCATTGTGGACACCGCAACCGTGGTCTTGTGTGATGTTTTCCGACGAGTCCAGGTTTAGTTTGCAGTCTGATTCTCGCCGAACATTCATTTGGAGAGCGCCAAGTACCGTTACCACCAAGAGAACACCATTGAACGACACCGTTACGGTGGTGCAGGATGGCTCGTTTGGGGAGGAATTATTCTTGGTTCCAGAAATGACCTGCATGTTCGGAGTGTAACGACGACAGGCCACATCTATCGGGATGTCATTCTGGAACAACATGTACGTTTGTTTCGGGGCGCCATGGGTGCTGAATTTCTGTTTATGGATGACAACGCCCGTCCTCACCGTGCAAACATTGTAGACGAATGCCTTCAATCGGAGGATATCACCCGTATGGATTGGCCAGCATACTCACCGGACTTGAATCCAATAGAGCATGTGTGGGATATGCTTGGCCGACGAATTGCAGCCCGTCAACAGCCTCCCACCTGTCTACCGGAACTTCGGAGGGCATTGCTTGAAGAGTGGTGTAATATTCCCCAAGATCAGATTGATAATTTGATACTCAGCATGCGTAGGCGTTGTAAGGCCTGTATTGCATCGTCCGGGAGACATACTCAGTATTAACCATCATACTAACTATGTTATACTGTTTTTTTTTTGTAAATAGGTTCTTTTTTGAAATTTGCTCCAGGGAGTAAAAATCGCAATTTTTATTAATTGTATCAAACATATAGCATCTTTTTTGCTCTTTACCTTTTGTTTAATAGATAGACTTTACAAATAAGTCAAATTTGTTTTGCTTCTGTCTCTTTCTGTGCCTGAACTTCATTAACCTTAATTTATGGACATGAGTGTAAATGACACAGTATTTTATTCTCTGTATAATGTCGATAAAGCAATCTTTCGAGTCAAGAATCAAAAAGATTAAAATTTCCAATTAACTGGTACGAATATAATTCACTAATAGTATTTTTAGCTATTGAATAAAAAGTGCATAACATCTAAACTACGGTTATTTTTTTGGTTAGCTGCTTCCTATAGAATTTCCAAAAGCTAAGTGCAAAAATCAATATTTTTTTCGACCCCGGTATAACAAATAAACCCAAATTAACGAACAAATTCTTCGGTCCGATGAATTCTGATGAAGGGGTCCGACTGTACTTTCGTATTTCAAATTGAATGCATATAAGGTTTTGTCTATTTGCGACTAAGAAAAAACTAAAATTTGACCTCAAAAATCATTTAATATTTGGAACAGACAAGTTTGATTATACTATAATTCTTTATTAACATTAAAAAAATTGAAGTTAAAAATCTCAAATTCAAACTTTATAAAAAAAATCCTTATCTGAAATCGAACAAAAACATTTCATGCAACTGAAAAAGGAAATGACTATTTTCACCACATTCCTCGTCTCAAGATAAAGATAAATTTGTAATGTGAGAAAAAAATTCTTCATTGAAAAAACTTAAGAAATGGAATATACTAATTGTTTAATTATATATTATTGTTCAAATAATGGGATGATAATTATTGTGAAACAAAAACAAAAAGAAATACTATTATTGTTGATTGTACATAAAATTGTGCTTTTCATTCCGGGTTATTACTTTTGCTTAAAATACGTTCTTACCTTATTTTGAGCCGAAAAATTCGATTTTACTTTCAATGTAAACTAGAGTAAGCAACTGCTTTTTTTATGTTAAAATTGAGTAACAAAATACAGTCAATTTCATCAACATCAGTTGAAATACAGAAAATTGCATGCACAATATGTTGTGAATAACATCACAAATAACATTCTAGCAAACAAGTAGCTCTTAATGCTAGTTATTTGTTCAATAGAATTTCTCAAAATAAAAACAAAAATATTTCTTTTAATCTTATTATGATACTGGGCTTCGAATTAATGAATTTAATTTCCCCGTTCTTTTTTCTTTCATTCTTATTTAGGTGTTTTTTCCTGGTGGTGATTCAATTTTCGGAAAACTTTTCTTCTATTCTTAAAGATTCTACTAATTTGATTTGTAATAGGTGGTGCTATATTTTTAGTTGTTTTTTTTTTCTTTTAAAACAGTTTCTTTATTATTTCAAATAATGTGAAAAATTCTAAAATAACCTATAAAAAATATTCAATGAAATAAAAACTCATATGATTGTAAAAAAAAGTAACAATAAAAGTAAGCATTTTAAAAATCAGAATATATGCTAAAAATTTCATTGCTATTAATCCAATGTTTTGATATATCTGCAAGATCACTTTTAATCTACTAGTGTATTTCTTGAGAAATATTACAAGAATAATAAACAAAATATTACCAAATGAGCGAATTGGGATCAGTGGGATTTCATTTTTTTCTCCAATAAACAAAACTATTTCTGCTCAAATACTTAAACTATTTTATAAAATCCATACATTTATCCAACGATATGATTATTTAGTTCCAAATACATATAATATATAAATGCGATGCCTCATTAAATTTAGATATTCAAAATAATTTCTCATTTAGAGCCCCGAATTTTATTGAAATAGATATAAAATGGTCTAAAAGTTGATGAGCCAAATTTTATGCTGATCCGATTATTAGTTCCAGGTGTAAAAAGTCATTAAGGTTCCCATTAGATACGTTTGCACAAACAATATACTAAATATATCCCCCTCACCATCACCTTAGTTAATACCAAATGATAAGTGGATCAATAATTAAGATTCATAAACTATTGAACTACCCCTTAAGACTCCGTGATTTCCAAACCTAGTTTCAAAACTGAATATTTCTTTAAATACGCGAAGAAATTGCATGAAATTTTGAATTCAGCAGTTTTAGAACGTGAAGGATCAGAATTCTACAAATGTATGTTACAAATCACTTTTTCCTTATCGTTTTTATTAATACATATTATCCATACTTGCTTACTTGACATGAATTTTTCAATTTCATATTCATTTGCTTTTATTCAAGTTGTTTTAAAAATTGAAAGAAAAAAATTACCACTTTTAGCAAAAGCCATAAAAATATCGAGAGAAAATTTTTTTCGCCAAATGTTTAAGATATTAATTTAACGTTACAGTAAATATGTACTACACTGTAGCTTGGAAATCTTCAATCAAAACTTTGCGAGTTTGAAATTTAGGTTATTTTTTTTAATGTAAGAAAAAGATACATGTAAAAAATAGACGTTGATACTGAAAAATTCTTGGTTAGATGTTAGTTAACTTCTTTAATTAATTAAAAATCGCTTTACTCCATAGTTTAGTTTCCTTTGAGGTATTAATATTGATATACCAGTTCTGCTCATTTTTCAATTTCTACTATTAGCTCACTCTCTCCTACATATATACACTGGTGTCCAAAAGTTAAGCATAATTGATAATTATGTGAATAAAGAAGGAACTGTAAATCAGAATGGCGGGAAACGTGATATGCGAGTGTAAAATGGTTATAAAATAAGGAAGCAAATCAAAAGAATGATAATAATTAATTTTATTATCCAAAGTAGCAGTTTGAAAGAAAACTGCGCATAGCAAGGATTCATACTTTAAAGAAAAAATGAAATAAAACATTAAATAAAATACTGATGCTGCAGTTTAATAAGGCGTGTGGTCACCTCTGACAGCCAGGCACGCTGCACAGCGATTTACCATACTTGCTATGAGATGATGAATGAGTTGTGGGCTCAAACGGTTCCAAGCTTCTTGGAGAGCTCTCTTCAGTTCTGTAACGGAGCTTGGTGGGTGTGAAAGGGCTGCAATTTGTCTCCCGAGCATATCCCATACATGCTCGATAGGATTTAAATCAGGGAGTTCGCAGGCCACGACATGCGCTGGATGTTTTCCGTTTCAAGGAAGTCATCAATCAGCACCGCTCGGTGACATGGCGCATTATCATCCATGAATATGAAGTCAGGACCGACAGCACCTCGAAACAAGCAAACATAAGGCTCAAGAACTTCGTCTCTGTATCTTTGAGCAGTCACACACCCCGTGTCAAAGAAATGGAGGTCTGTGCGGCCGTCCATCATGATGCCTGCCCATACCATTACTCCCCTTGATGGAAAATGATGTCTTTCCGTTATGTTTCTTGGTTCAAAACGAGTTCCACGTTCTCTCCATATCGTTACCCGCCGAGAATCACTACTCAGACTAAACCGGGACTCGTCACTGAACATCACATTGGCCCACTCTCCCACACTCCAATGTTGATATTTCAAACTCCAGTTCAAACGAGCGTGTTTATGCGCAGACGTTAGGGGAATGCAAACTGCTGGTCTTCTGGCATACAGTCCAGCATGATTGAGTCTCCTGTAAACAGTTTGTCCCGAAATTCGTATTCCTGTGGCGACTGTGAGCGCCAAACCCAGTGCTCTGGCAGTACTGCCCCTCTGACGTCGCGCACTTATTACCAGATATCGGTCTTCGCGAGGGGTTGTGACTCTTGGTCGACCTGATACTGGTTATCGGGTAACATCTCCCGTTCTTTGAAACCTCTGCCACAGTCTTGAGATCACAGACTGGTCCACATTCAGAATTCGAGACACTTCGGTTTGTGATCGTGAGTATTCCAGCATTCCAACGATTCTTCCTGTCGTAAACATGTCCAATCGGCGTCTTTGTGCCATCATTCACCTTGTTTGATGGTTAACAACGTTCCTTCGTACAGTAGTTGCGCGAAACTTGTCTAAACTGCCTATGCTGCGTGAATGGGTTTCTCCGCTTTCCGACATGCGCCGTTGTTTCGCGCAGGACGTAGTTGACTGAAAAGTGTTGCATAAACCCAATATTTCTTCTTCACCCAATTAATATCCGCAAGAAATTTGGAATAATTTTACGAATATTTACTCCATGTTTTTCGCATTTTACGATTTATGCTTTTTTTTTACACCAGTACATATACATTGTTCAAATTTTCAATCATTAATAAAATACTTTTTATTCATCCAATCAAGTTCAAATAATTTTTTTAAATTTGTAGTGGATGACACTTGATGTTAATATAGTTTCTTCAAATATTAATTCATTAATTACGGGTTGATTAATTAAATTAATTACCGGTTTCAACGCCAACTTAGATTTGTCTCCATTGTTGTAACAATGTAAATGTTAAAACAATGACAAGAGTTGGCATCGAAAACTGGTTTTTCAGCCAAACTAGCCAAACCGCGTGTACATTGTTACAACGATGCAGGCAAATCATGCTCTTTTTTCAATTCCTACTATTATTCACTCTCTTCCTATATATATATATATAGGGAGCTGCTCAAATTTTCAATCGTTAATAAAATACTTTCTATTCATTCATTCAAAGTAGGAATTTACTTTAAAAAAAATTTTATATTACTTGTTTGATTAAAACTGCAAAAGTTACTTTTTTTATTGCACTATAAAATCCCAAAAACATTCATCTAAGAGATTAAATTTCCCTCCTCACATTCGGCTACCGATTCAAATACCTATTTCACGGCTCCTGTTGAATTTCAAATAGTTTTGGTTTCTCAAAAAAAAGAGACAACAGCAGCGGTGGGATTCATCTAATTCGCTGCGGATCAACAGAATCGTTACCCTTTTTTTTTTCAGCTTCTGGTAAATAATTATTAAACTGCTTTTTCAA
This sequence comes from Trichonephila clavata, assembly GCA_019973975.1. Classification (NCBI taxonomy): domain Eukaryota; kingdom Metazoa; phylum Arthropoda; class Arachnida; order Araneae; family Nephilidae; genus Trichonephila; species Trichonephila clavata. Next base: position 12,931 of record BMAO01008044.1, on the reverse strand, counting down.
TCAAAGTTTTTTAAAGTGTATCAAATTTTAATTTGCATAAAAACAATCATTATGACAACATACTTACTTTTAAATAATTTGAAACCAATCATTTCGGGAGTATATTTATATTTCCAAAGTAGCTGGCTGGGTGGCGTGGTTGATTTGTCACTGGCCTTCTGCACTTAAGGTTGCAGGTTCGACCCCGGCCCAAGTCGGGGGGTTTTCATGATGCATAAATTCGACAGCGGCCAGGTCGTATGATTATATGGCATGTAAAAGCTCCCTAGAGTGTCTGTTTAGCTTGGATGCTCACGTCAAAATTAAAATCCTACACAGGTTCGCGTCATCAAGAGCTTAGGTGCCTCCCTCTGGGGAGGAAACTGGGCGTCAATATTACTTGCGGTAATTGGTATCGCCCATATGGTGCTGCGCTTAAAAGTGATACCAGCTCTTGGGGAATGTACTGGGTTTGAAAAGGTTAAAATACCAATGGGCAGCCCATTAGAAAAAGAATATTTCCAAAGTTTTACAGTAACAATTTTTGAAACATTGTAACGTTCGCTCATATTTTATTACGTCATTTCGTGTGGTTTTACTCCGCTCCTATCAATTATAATCCTTCCAGAGATCCTATGCTCATTTTAAAAGCTTATACAGATAGGCAAGAGCTAAATAGAGTTATTCCTAGTTTTTCGAAACAAACTTGCTCACTAAGCAATCGAAAAGAGAATTTCAAACAAAATTTCGTTTTCATTATAAAAATCAATTTATATAAAAATCATATTAAAAAATAGAGATTTCTATTGCTTGTTTTTCGCGTATTAAAGATTTTGTGTACAATGAATGTTAAGAAATATTTAATTTAAAATTTGAAAACTGTTTTTGAAGTTTTGAAAAATGTATATAAAAATAAACGAATCCTTTTCTTAGTTAAAACTAATATTTTCATATAAATTAATGAAAATACATTGTTCTCAAAAGCTAGGGTACAGCTTGTTTTTGTGTCTAATTCGACAATGAATGAACACAGAAAAAATTAAAATTTGGAGTGTACTAAACAGTTTTTATTGAATGCGACACAGAAATTTGAATAAATTTAACGCAAAAATGATTTACAACAAAAGAAGCACTTTAGTATAAAAGTCCATTCTTGGAGAAAGTGGAACATCATAGTTTTATATTGAAATAGATCGAGGAAACATTACAAAAATGGATACTAATTAGGAATATAACCACCTCTAACATCGGCATTGACTTTCCATGCTGTTAATTAAGTTGTCGTTCAACGAAATGAGAAGTGAAATCCAGACACGGATTAGGCTTTTTCCAGCTAATGTAATAATCTTTTAAGGACTTAAAAGGTGCAACATGTCTACTAAGGTAGTCCTAAACATGTTCTGGAGATTGAGATCTCTCTCTGTCTCAAAATATTCCATTCGCTATAAACAGTGATCATCAAGATAGTCCTTAACAAGCACAAAGCTGGATGATGTATCACATTAGGAAAAGTAGTGGTATATGAGCGGAATATTGATCAAGGGTCTTGTCCTAATACCTGCTATAATTCTTACCTCTGTCAGAGTTCTTCCATGGAGCCCATATAGGTCAGTGTGACCAGACAGATCCCAGCCGAAACCATATTTCTACCACCTCTGTAATATGACTTTCAGAAAATAAATCTTGTTGTAACTGGTGCGTCGTTCTTTCCAAATCTGAAGACATGCTGATTCCCTCTTCAGTGAGAATTCGGACTCGTCTGTGAATAGTATTAATCCATTATTATATGGTCCAGAAAACGTGTTAGTTTGTTTAGCATAAAAATAAACACATTTCTATTGTTGGTTCAGGAAGAGGAAGACGCACAAATTGTCGTTTTCCAAAGAGACTTTCATTGGAAAGAATTTCATTGCACTGTATCAGGAAAGTTTTTTATAATTCGTGGTCAATCTGGAGCTTGTCTTCTAAGCCTCACAGTTGCTAAACCACACTGCAAAACACATTACGCCGCAGGGCTTCCACTTGTGAGCCTCACTTCCTTTTAACCGACTGCCTCCTTAACGAATCAGATAAAGACTTATCTTAGACATTATTAGACTCACTTGGGTATTCCACGAAATTAGCAATAATTGTAGGTCAATAATTTTGCATAAAACATACATATCATCATTGTGAAATTTTGATTTTTGCTTTCTCCCCTTCCGCTTTATAAATATTCATTTCTTTGAAATGGAAGGGGTAGCTATACTTTTTTAATTAAGTTTTCTTAAAGTTCCTTATTATCATTTACATGAACTATGAATTTTATTGTGTTACTCCCATATATATCTTTTAACGGTGAGCTTCGAAAAATATGTGCCTTAGCTTTTAGAAGCCATGTAACATTTAAAACTAAACAAAAAAATTATATTCATTTCGGCTTATACCTAATTTTTAAAACAATTTCTTTTTTAAATTTTCAATGTCTCAAAAAACCTCACAAGAATTTATTTACTTCAGTGTCTACCTAACTTTTGCTTCAAAAGCAAATAAATAACTTTAATTGCTTTAAAAATTCCATTACTGGAACAAAGGAAACAAACAAAATTTACTCATATGAATGAATCACTTATTATCGCTTCATTTATGAAAGGAAATTAGTAATTTATGTGGAAAACATATTCTCACGATAACACCCTTGCAGCAATCTAACATGGAAGACATTAACTTCTGGATGTAATCGTGGCTAATTAATTCCATGGTACCAAACACAAAAAATAATGCTTTTCAGAAAATTAATATCGGCAACAGGGTTATTTGCAGGAATTTTAGTGCTCTTATATCGCCAACATTATTCAATGGGATTAAAATTAGAACTCTTCTCAAACCAGTACAATAATTTCAGGTGTTTTTTTCCAAATAAGGCTTCATCCAAACTTGAAAATAGGGTTAAAATTACTTTTTTAATATCCAATCAGTTTGAGGAGATAAAAATTTTAATTGACGAAAAACAAAGTCACAAGTAAATAAGTTACATCCTTCTTTCCGATTTTATTGCATCCCAGTAGGCTGAGAACTTGTTTTAAAAGAATGAACTTTTCCTTCACTTCTAAATTATCTAGCTTTAATCACTATTCTGTATAAATTGATGCATTAACAGTTAAATAATAAATTTCAGCCATCCAACACTTTTGCTGGATATGCTTCTTGAGACCATTTGACGTAATGAGAATGTAACAGTCGGTGACGTGCATTCGGAATAATATTTTTAACTTGTTCGTCTTCTAGCATGTAAGGGATTTCCCCTGAAATCTCTTAATGATTGGGAGTCAGAATGAACACCAGCCATAATCAAAACAAATATAATTTATTTATCTTTTTATAAGTCTTACAAACCCAGGGAAGTTAAATATACTTATATAAAGTATTGAAGCCGAAGTGGGGAAGATGGGATATTTGATATTTAATTATAAGTAGAATTACTTACGTTTGGTAATAATCGTAACTCCTATCTCAAATATTCGACTTTTACTCAATTTGATTTTAATTTCAATATCTTACTGACTGAACCATCAAATATCAATTTTAAATATTAATTAATTAATCGACGAGTCATTCTCGTCTAGCTTTCAATTTTTACGTTAATCACAAACTCTATCATCGTCTTTTAACCTCTCTTACCCTTCGAACTTAAAAATTAATGCTTAAATATACGACATGATTTACATAAATCGCATTTTCTTCTTCGGGAGAAAATTTTTAATTGAACAATATTTAAATTAATAGAATTTCCCCAAGAGGATTAGTAAAAGGTACACGAATAGACCCATTACAAGCGTACCACTTACTGCCCAATATATGGAAATTAAATTTGGATTCATCCGAAACTATGCATCCTATTGAACACATGTTCATTTAAAAAAGCTCTTTCTGTTAATTCGTGAAAAGTTGTCTTCCGCCTATGGGGAAAAGCAAAAAAAAAAAAAGTTCAATTAAAAAAAATAGTTTATCGCATTTGAAGTTTTGAAAAATAGAAATTATGCTATTACAAGTATTTGTCAATATTTTACTATTATTTAACTTTATCATAGTTACGCTGCTGTTCTAAGTGCAACAGTTGAAGCATGAGGAGTAGGAAAAATATCCAACAATTTCTGTTAGCGACAAAATTTATAAAATCATGGAATATTAGTCTTCGGCATTCACATTTTGTACAGGGTTTACTGATAGTAATTTCAATAATTTTATTCGATAAAGAAGAATAAAAAAAAATATTGAATATAGTGGCTGTGTTTCCCTTTTTCTATTAAGGTTAATATATTACTTTTAAATGCGTTGATGTATTTCTGAAAATTTCATCAGTCTGTAATATCACTCGTTTCTCATTCCCTTTTAATATTTGTAGGCAATTTTTACTCATTAGATTCGTCAGAGATGTAAGGGCATTTAATCTAGAACCAGCTATCCACAAATGGCAAAAATTAAGCTAGAACAAGATTTCTTCTATCTCTTATGTAAAAATAACGGGTCTATATTTATTGGAATTTGTTAATTTTATTTGTTCTAAAATAACATTTACTATATCTCAAAATATTCTGCATTGAAACTTTCAGTGTATATCTACCAAGATTTAATTACTGTAACATGATGAGGAACATAATTGCTAGAGCTTTTTAAGAGTTTTTTCAACAGAAAATTTAGTTAATGGTTTATATAAATTATTAGTATAGTGATGTTTTTATTCATTTTTCATGATTTTAAAACTCTGTTCTCTCTTCCTGGTGGACAGTTTTCCCAATTAATGAAAAAAAAGTCGGTATATTTTTTATGATTATCTTCGAATGTTACTTAGGTAGGACATTAGATGTGGAATTTTCTCACAACACCAGTACTTATTTAAGTTATTTAAAACTGCTAATTATTTTGGAGGTGGAGATAGGTGGTGTCACCATCTATCGTGTGTGAACCGAGCCAAATCGTACTGTCACCTGCATGGAGCTCAAAGCTCAAAGCTAACGAAAGGTGTAAATCTCGCCCCTTGCCACGATGAATTTCATGGGCCTCGATCTGTCAGTTAGACAAGTGGCATTAGAAACAACAACATAACAACAACAAAACTGCTAATTTCTTTTCTGTGAAATTTGTTATAAATTTATTATCTGATTTCCTTGTTCTCTTTTGTTGAACTGTCACAAATTTTCTCTCATTTAAATAAGGTGGAAAATATACAAGAATATATATTTTCCAATAGTTTTACATATATTTCGGGTATTTCTGTAATAATGTGCCTTCTTTTCCGACGATTAAATATTCAAAAAATCGCGTAATACCCATTATACTATTGATTGATACTATTATTCTTTTCTTAACAAAATAAAACTTTAACAGAATCTAAAGAAACTAATTTTATGTATAAAACGTACAAAAACAAAATATACAGTGTGTTAAGTGAGCTTGAAGTTGATTTTCAATGTCAAACTCAAAAAATGCACAAAAAATTAACAATCTTCGCAGAAACAAATATTTTCCTTCGACCACGTTACATTTATACAAGTAAAAGTGTCGAAGGCTGTCTTTTCCAAATGGTTCAGGTGTCATCCTTGTCACTTTACAAGGTTATTTTTTTTTTTAATGTAACATAGCAAAAAGTACATCACTATATGTGTGTGGATGATTGATAAATAGACACCGGAAACAAAAATAACCAAATTTAGGGGGGAAATATCTGATTGTTAAAAAATTCTATAGACAGTTATTTATTATTAGCAATAAACATTTTTCAAATCTGCTTATTTATTATCATTATTATTATTTAATGAAACTTTTGTATTGAAGAATCAGTACATTACAATAATACTAGCTTTGATTATATGCATTTTACTTAAAAGATGTCTTTGATATTCTAAATACTTCTTGCAAATGAAATTATGCCTATGAAAGACCTATTGAAAATTACTACTTTTATAGTATTATTAGGAAATTTACTTATGTGTTTTTGTATTATTTAAAAATTTTATTGCTAAAATGTTATTTGTAGTCAATTTTTAGAAAAAAAATCACGTGAAATAGTTCAAACTTTTATTATTTTTATATTAATTTTTCGATTCAAACTCAATGCATAAAATTCTTTATTTAATATTAAATACGTGATGAGATTTTATAAAATAGTATTCTAAATTTTAAAATTACAAAGAATAATCTACACATAAGAAACTGGCAAAAACAATTGAACTTACTCAAAGCTTTAAATATTTTTTCAATAAAGGTTTTAGTATTACATAACTACTAATGATTCATAATGAATTTTATGATGATCGGATAAATAGCAGATATTTTAATATTTCGAATGTCCTTGCCTCTTAATATTAGTTGTGTATTGAGCAGAATTTTAAGAAAATTCCATTGCATGTTGAAATTATGAATCCATTTTTAATATCATTTTCTAGTAATTTATCGGCATTGAAATAACGCAGTAACTCATTGATTTTTCAACATCAAACTCAACGTAAACGAATACAACTCGTAATAGCGGAAATAAGAGCAAAGCTATTGATTCCAAATTGAAAATTTCTTCTCATTTCTGTGAATTACTTTCTTATCGTGAGTTTGAAATAAGAGGCTTAACATAGCAGAAATTGAGAGAAATACCTGAATATAAGCTTCCATACTACTTTTTATGATCTTTATCAAAAGCTACGACAAATATTGATCATTGATTATTAATAAAATTGAGATTAATGTGAAACTTCAATATTCTAGTAAGAACTTTAATAATCTAATTATATATCGCATTTCTTAAATCTCAGAATTAAATAGAATTTTATCTTATTCATCATCGATAATCCATATCGATAATCTTCAAATTCTATATATATAGCCTCCTAACTAGTTTGATAAAAGCTAAGTTTTCATTTAGGTAAATGATTTGCCCAACGAAATTCCAGAGTACATCGAATAATTAAAAGCTAAATAATAAGATCGGATATCTTTTATTTTAATGCTATTCAGAGGGAAACTACTCCACGCACACACAGAAAGAATAATTGTGGTGTGTTATGATTGGGCTGATATACTTTCTTTAGAAAATGAATAATGACTGTATTTGTTAAAAATATTAGGACTGAAAATCGGATTTTAATACATAACCATTGAAATCGCCATTATAAAAGGTTTTTGAAAATGCATTTTTACCAGATGATATTAGAACACTATCACTATTCATAAATTACAGAAAAGAATTTCAAGAAAATTTCAAGGATCTTAAGACATTTTGAATAATACTAAGAATAAAAAAAAAATAGCTGAGAATTAAGTTCACAAACATTGAACAACTGAGACCAAGAATAAACATCAAAATACTATTGTCCCTTAAAAATCTTCTGATGGTAAAAACTTAAGCAACGCTTAAGAAATAAATTGTATTATTAAAACTAAAACAATAAGCAGAGAGCAAATAATATGAAGACCCGTATATTTCTAAGTAAACATTAACAAAAAAAACTACGAAATGAAAACCAAATCGCCTTTCAAAGTCTTTTCTCTTGAGATTTTGTTTAAAAAATAAATCAAAATTTTTCATTTGTGAATTAATTTTCTGATAAATAAACTTTTTATACACTTGAATTTTTTCAAATATCCTTATTGTATTTAAAATTCGTATTGTATTTTACAGATACTTTTGATTTGTGAGTGAATATAACAGTTAAAAATAATCTCGCTTTCCCCTTCCTGTAAAAAATTTTAACTTAATAGTAATATTAACTAACATTGGGATAATTTAGGAAGACGAGACTTAAATTTTAGCAACATAGGAATAATGATCGCTTAAGAGCGAAAAAAAATTGATAATAAATAAAGATAGTGAATACTTTTTGAATTTATTCTTTGTTAGGTATTTTGTATTTTATTGAATGCATTAGAGAAAATTAAAATTTTCTTTAGAATAAGCATTAATTTTTACTATGACGTAACAACAAAGGGGTAAAAAATACTGATATATCAACGAATTATTAATATTATGCAGATTAAAAATGAATAGTTTTTAAACAGAAATGAGGGAGATTAATTTTTACGTTTATTTCAAATGGAAAATACTGTAAACTTTTAGGGATAAAAATAACACAATATTTGTGTAATGAATTGTTTATTTTGGTAAATAGAACATAAATTATTTGTTCCATTATTGACTTAATAAATTATTTTTTCATTATTGACTTTATAAATTATTTTTCTTATATTATTCTCAATATATGTGTGTAATACATTTGCACTCAACAGTTCTGAAGTATACAATTATCAGTTTTACACATTAAAAAAGATTTTTATAAAAATCGAATTGTTTTTCATTCTACAATGCATTTGAAAAGATAGACTATTTTATAAAAATACATAAACGCAAAGAAATTACATTAATTTCATTTAGATTAGCTTACATTAGCAAAAAAAAAAAAAAATTCTATGAGGTTGATTGTCAAAAACTAGGATGTTATTATTAAGTAGTTTCAAGAGTGATTAGTGGTCGCGGTAGCCTAGTGGTCAAAGTAACGGACTCGTGGCTGACGTATTATGAGTTCGAGCATAGTGCCGCTGAATACCCGACGTGTAGGGAAGCGATGAACATTTCATATGTGGAGAGCTCAAACGTCTTCCCGTTGGTGTGGTACGGTAGCTAGGAGAAGGGGGTGCTAGCTTAGGTGGCGTCCACGCCACTTGATCATGGTTCAAAATTACGAATTCCGTCGCCAAAAGCCCTTGAGTTGCTGAACAATGCGCTCCAACAAGAGTGATTGATTTAACCCTTTATCTACCGCATTATGATTTTCTGCAATATTTTTTTTTTTGAATCAGTACATTGAAAATTAAGGGATAAAAATAAACAAAATACTTAACTTTGGGAAATTTAATCTGTTAGATCTAATTAATTAATAAAAGATATTCACCTGCAAATTTAATTATGTACACTGTTCACTGAAGATAAGTAGTCAAATCCTTTTCTAAGATCATCATTAACATACAAAGAAAAAGAATTAGAACTTACCTTTTTACATTAACTACTTTTTCGGGGGAGGGGGGAATGACAATTTTCGCAATACGATCAAAATGTCATTTGAAACGCAATTTCTGCTATAAAACTATATTCGCCTTACCCGCTAAAATACTCATCATAGAACCCGTGCTACCAAATATCTTAGAAGAGTGGATTTAAAAGGATATTTCTGCCAAGTATTGTCAGAGTATTTGTAAAATTGGTTATTCTATGTAATGTTAAAGTGAGTGGTAATTATAAGTACCGTCGGTAGATAAAGGTTTAACGCGAGAAACTGATTATGTGCAAAGGAAAGGTACAACATACCAAAGAGGAAAACAACTAGTGAAGATCAGATTTCTAAAACGAATGAGTCTCTAGTCGTCATGCAAGTGCTCCTGGTTGATAAGTTGAACTTGAAAGTGCTTGTGATGTTCAAGTGCAAGAATTGTCAAAATATGATTCTCGTAATGATGTTAGCATGCTTTTAGTTGCATAAAAAACGGGGGAAAGCGATTTAATGGTTGAAAAAAACATGTTTCACAAGCAAAAAAAAATTCTTTTCCGATTGCTTTACTCTGAAAAGTTGGCTTTTAGCTGAGTAAAAGGGGGGAGGAAGAATTCAAATGAAAAAAATGTCTTCGCTTACGCATTACATGTAAAATTTTATGATATTAAAAAAAATAGCTTTTCTTCCATATTTTTTATTATGTAATTTACCAAAGTCATAACACTATGGTTATAAATTTAAAATATATGAAGTAAGAGAAAAAATAAAGCTTGTTAATTCAAAATCTTTATTTTGTTTGAGCAAAATACAACTCAATTCTCTTCCCTTTATTTTGTAAAATTAGCAAGATTTTGTAAATTCAAACTCTTTTTAAAAACCAAAACTTTATTAATGGTAAATATGTCTATCTTTCATTTCGAATACTTTTTATGCTACACATTGACTTATTATAGAGCACTATTTGTAAAATTATCAACATTATCTATCTATCTCTCTCTCTCTCTCTCTCTCTCTCGGTATTTTTATTGACCACCGCACTCAATATTCCCTTTCTCAGAATGTTTGAATGTATATAAGTATTGGGGTTTGTTTTTTTTTAATGAGATATTATGCAAATAAAAAAAAATGGCAATAGTTGTCATGCATAGAAATGTAGCAAGTGTTGTACCATTTTGGAATCTTAACTAATAGGTCTTCTTTTGAAAATAACTTGCTAAGGCAGTATGTTATATTTTTCAAGTCAAAGTTAGATGATATCATTTTCTCAAACTACGCCAATTTTAACTAAACCAGTAAAGTTTTTCCCCTATTTGAGACTGTAATTAATAGCACGGCTGTGCAAGATCACGTCAGTGAAAAAATCAGTATCAAATTGTGAAATGTATGGTCACAGTACCTAATGATGTGATGTGGAAAGCGTCAGTTTCCTCCATTTTCAAAAATATGCTAGCCAGCACTTGACCAAGCCATATGGATTTTTATTTTTTTTTTACAGAATTGATATGAACCCCCACCCCCCTCTACCTTTCACCTCGTGCCCAATTGACGTTCAGTTTCGGGACACCCTGTATATAAACATAGGTTTGTTACCCAAAAGAAAGAATCATCATAAGTTAAGCATGACGAATATTTTTTTAACATCGCACTCTAAAGCAACAGGAGAGCCACTGGCGACAGACCTCGTAATTTTGAACCACTCTATTCTCCAAACTTCCACACCAAGTCAGCCACAGTAGACGAGTGGTCATGGTCACGAACTCGTAGCCAGCGTTATCGAGTAGTGGGTTCAAGTCCTGGTACCAATGAAGATTTGCTGATTTAGGCGATGATATACGTTTAATGTGTCGAGGCTCAAAATCTTCAAGCTGGATTGGGGCGGAAATTAGGAGTGGGCTTCCAACTCAGATGTCGTCCTTGTCACTTAACCGAAGTTCAAATTCACGAGATCTGTCACCTAAGGCCCTTGCATTGCTATAGAGACCGACTCTCTAATGAAAACTAAAAATATTTACCACGCCAAGTAAGGATTTTGAAAGCCAACAAATTTAACGTTCATCGTACCCATTATACGGTGGCTCTATAGCCGGGGTGGGCATTAAGTCGATCGCGATCGACCAGTAGACCGCCAAGATATTTTGGGGTGACTGCCTTTACATAAGATCTTAGACGTGTACACTAAAAGAAACACAGGTGGTTATATCAAAATACAGGAAACAACACACCCTTGAACAAAAGTGACATATTTTTTAATGCACTTCGAAGCATTAAAAATACAATAATAACTACCAGATTTTTTTATAAATAGAAATGTACATATTCTGGTAGTATTCGGTAGCTTTATCGAAGTTCTGTATAAGTCTTGGATTTTTTTCAAAATCGTAAAATGTTGGATCTTTCAGATTTTCAAAGAGGTCTAATTGTGGGAGCCCGTCTAGCTGGAGCAAGTGTGACCAAAACACGTCAGTTTTTAGAGGTTTCTAGAGGTACGGTGTCTAAAGAAATGGCTGTTTACACACAGTGCAGCAATATAAGCTCGGGAGAACAAAATAGTGGGGGGGGGGGAATATGTTAAATGTTCTCTTTATCTCTCTTGAAACACAAAATTTTTCTCCTTCAAAAGGACGCAATTTTAAAAGAATAACTTTTGGAATCTAATAGATGAAGTAAAGTATCCTAATTTTTAAAAAAAACTGTAATTCATTTAACATCATTTTTTCGCTATACCAACCTATGTGAATCTACATTTTCAACGATAGATATAATTAAAACAACATATCATTCCTGTTTCACAGACGACCCCTTAGAATACAATACATTGCAAGATTAACAGTTAGTAATTATATACCGAGATATTCAAGATTGGTACGGATAGTATGCAGATTAAGTCTTCTACCGAGATTTTAACTACGAGAATTAACTTTAAATGAAAAGGATTTATTTTTATGTATTTTGGTTTGATAATAAATGTATCATTTGGTAATACTAAATATGAGGATATAATTATTATCTTTGTATTGTGCGTTTTACTTAAAACGCAGTTTTAAAAGTGTATAAGTTGTTTTATTGTAGTTATGTAGGCAATTACATATTTTGTATTTATTATTGTTATAATATAAATACTGTTGAGCTTTTTTTTTTGTTTATCACACCTAAGTCACAGAGTGGACCGCAACACCTTTAAAAAATTAGAAGTAGAACGAGTCATGTAAAAGTCTGCCCACCTAGCTCTATAGTGACACCATAACTTCAACCGTCGACATTATAAAGAAACGCCGACCACGAGTTTGCGATCATAACCTCTCGGCTGCCGCAGCCACTAAACTAAGAGGAATGGTTTCAAATAAATTATTCGCTCTTTTAATAACGTCATTAGAGAATGTGTTTTACTGCGAGGTGTCCGAGTTGACATTCTTCTTTCTTAATTCCACACCTAGTTACGCATTTAATGTGCTTCAACCTCGTTGCGCAAGAAAAAATGTCGAATGAGATCTCAATTTGGATAATTCTATATGTTGACCTGTTTGTTCTAGTATTATTTTAGTTCCTGTTGTCTTGAGAGTAATTTTCCTTAAGTCATCTACACAATTTTTTCCTTATTTACATGGAAATCATTTACAAGTTCATAGGAGTAAGAAACCAAAAGATTATTAATATTATAGCTGAAAATATTGACTACTAAAAAAATTACTACTCATAGAAAATTCTATTCTTAATCATACTCCTTTCAACAAAAAATCAAAAAGAACTATTCTTTGTGTGTAATATTCTGATTAGTTTTCTACCTACGTCTGCACTTTCCAGCAAGACACGTAGGTGGTATCCAAATAGTATTCTATTCTTCCTCAATTCAATGAGCTGTACTTTTATAAATTATCCGAGATCAAATTCGAAGGAAAATACAAAATTCATTAACTAATTTTTTTTACGCTACATTAAAA